>CATNWA010000189.1:105767-214418 GCA_951230385.1 Staurois parvus | reverse complement strand
CGGAAAGGGGTACTTTTTTTTTCTTTTTTTTTTTTTTTTTTTTTTTTTTTTTTTTTTTTTCCTTCTCTATCCCTGCTCCTACTCTTTTTATTTTTTTTTTTTAATTGGGCGGGTACTTTTTTTCTTTTCTTTTTTTTTTTCGTTTTTTTTTTGTTTTTTTTTTTTTTTTTTTCCCTCTCTATACTGCTCCACTCGTTATTTTTATTTTTTTAATTTGGGAAAAGAGTACTTTTTTTTTTTTTTCTTTTTTCTCTCTTCTTTTTTATCTGTTTCGCTCCTGCGTAGCCCGTAAGAATGATGTTGCTTTGGTCCACAAGTCCCAGGAACCTCCCAGTTCGCGTCTCGCTGTGCCAGGCGAGGTCTCACACTTGGTGCCAGTGGAGAGGCGGCTCTGATTCCACAGGAAGTCACAGCGTGAGAAATAAAAGATCCACGAGAAGTAACTATAGCTGTAGTAGAAGCGTTGGGTATCGCAACACGAGGTGGTATCAAAAAAGTTTGGAGACTTCCTTTTGTAACAAGGAGAATGCCGGTCCCAGGGAGCCCGTGGTCATGAGCGTGTCCCAAAAGAGTCGTCCTGTGTACTTGGGAGCTGTGAAATGGCGCCGTTCGACCAGCGGTTCCCGGGTTTCCCGCTTTGAAATTTTTGGGACAGTCGTAATAATAATTGTGGGCTTGAAGGACGGGGCCCCCCAGTGCAGCGCATTTCCCCTGATTTGGTTTGCCCCCCCCCCAACCCGTCCCCCCAATCCGCCCCCCTCGCTGTCATTGAGGGTGTCTGTTTCAGGTGAAGTTGGCCGAAGTCATCAACCTTCGTATTTGGTTCTCTCGGATGCAAAATCAGCGACAAACCCGGTTCCTCCCTCACCCCGGAGTCCAGAGACCCGGGAGGTAATTGTTGGGCTTTTTGGGGTTTTTTTTATATTTAGCTTCTTTTTTTTTTTATGCGGGATCCCCGCCATTAGGGCCCGGGGGGGGAATGATTGGTGTAATCCCCAATACAGTGATCATGATAAAAAAAAACCCCTGACACGTTTAAGGGCACTGGGAGGAAGGGGTTTAAAAATCGGGGGCCATCAAAGGGTTAACGGTGTGCTGGTTAGTGCTTTAACTGAAAAGCACACTGCTTTGTATGGTCTTCTATAAGGGCATAAAAAAGCGCGTGCGGGGGGGGCTGCGTTGTTTACATCAGTTTCTCCCCCCCACCCGGCGATCAGGGTTTTGGGGTGGGGTCATCATGGCGGGATCTGGTGATTGACGCTGGAGCAGCGATTAGCGGGTGAGTGGGCCTGGTGTGCCCCCCCCGGACCGAAAAGTCAATGTACAGGGGGGACTGCAATCAGGGGGCCCCCGGGCAATGGGGATCAGGGGGCCCCTTTTGCCTTGGGCCCAAAATTAAAAAAAGCTTTAAAAAAAGGTCCCAGGGGCATCTCAGGGGGCCCCTACTGACCCGGGCCCTGGGGGCAGTGCCTGGTTTTCCCAAAATTGGGGTCAGCCCCGCCCCTGAATGTGTGTGTTAATTTACATGATTTTGCGCACCCCTGCTGCCTGTAGCGGTTTATTGCTATTGGGCGGTGGGGAAGCGGTTAACAAAAATGTGGCGCAAAATTAATTTTTGCCTAAATTTATGAAAAATTTTTTGTTTTTTTTCAAAAAAAAAATTTTACTGGCTGCTTTATAGTAGAAAATAAAAAAAAAATTTTTTTTTTAAATGTTTTTTTATGTATTCTAACGCCCAATAAACGTACAAACCGCCAGAGGTGATCAAGATAACAATAAAAGAATGTCTGTGGGCGAAAACAGGAGTGTACTTCTATTTTGGTGCTGCGTTGCATGGACAGCGGCCATTTGTAGTTTAAAGTAATGCAGACGGCCGTATCCCAAAAAAAGGAATGTTCACGGTCAGGATGGGGCGCGGGAGGGGAAATCTTAAACGGAACTGAAGGTGGTTAACATAAAGTAACTATTTTTTCAGTTTCAGAAAAAGTCTCTTTATTCAGCACCGCCCCCCCGGCTTGAGCTGTCCAATCAGCTGCACTCACAGAGGGGGGTGGACATTATTTTCTGAAAGCCGAGACCCCGGAGAATACCGCGGTGGTTGTACAGTTAGTGGTGCACCGAAATAGAAAATTCTTAAACCAAAAATTCAGTATGGATTTGGCCAAAAAGAAAATGGACAGTTATTTTTTAATTTTTTTAATTTTTTTTTCGTTTTTAATGCAAAATCGCTTCATAATTTGCTCGGTGTGAAAGCCGCCTATTGGCCGAAATGTGCTGAAAATAAATTCATATTCATTAATGGATATTACCGTATTTTTCGCTCCATAAGACGCGCCTAGGAGAGAAACCAGAAAAAAATATTCTGAACCAATCGACTGCGGACACAGTACAGGAGATGACCAGAGACTGCGGACATAGTACAGGAGATGACCAGAGACTGCGGACATAGTACAGGAGATGACCAGAGACTGCGGACACAGTACAGGAGATGACCAGAGACTGCAGAGATAGTACAGGAGATGACCAGAGACTGCGGACACAGTACAGGAGATGACCAGAGACTGCGGACACAGTACAGGAGATGACCAGAGACTGCGGACACAGTACAGGAGATGACCAGAGACTGCGGACACAGTACAGGAGATGACCAGAGACTGCGGACACAGTACAGGAGATGACCAGAGACTGCGGACATAGTACAGGAGATGACCAGAGACTGCGGACACAGTACAGGAGATGACCGGAGACTGCGGACACAGTACAGGAGATGACCAGAGACTGCGGACATAGTACAGGAGATGACCAGAGACTGCGGACACAGTACAGGAGATGACCAGAGACTGCGGACACAGTACAGGAGATGATCAGAGACTGCGGACATAGTACAGGAGATGACCAGAGACTGCGGACATAGTACAGGAGATGACCGGAGACTGCAGACACAGTACAGGAGATGACCGGAGACTGCGGACAGTACAGGAGATGACCGGAGACTGCGGACACGGTACAGGAGATGACCGGAGACTGCGGACACGGTACAGGAGATGACCGGAGACTGCGGACACGGTACAGGAGATGACCGGAGACTGCGGACACGGTACAGGAGATGACCGGAGACTGCGGACACGGTGCAGGAGATGACCGGAGACTGCGGACACAGTGCAGGGGATGACCGGAGACTGCGAACCTTTAGGGAGGGTGGGGGAGTAGGTACCCGCTCCCACTTCCGCAGAGTTCTCCTTCCTATACAGTGGGCACCCGACTTTGACAGCCAGGGGCCCACTGCACATGTGCGAGAAGCGCTGCACTTTGTGAATGGCCCAGAGCCTTCTGGGACCTGTCATGTGTCCTAGAAGACACCGGACCATTCACAAAGCGCAACGCTTCTCGCACATGTGCAGTGGGCCCCCGGCTGATACAGAGGCCGGGCGGGAAGACTACAGCGCTGGACTGAGGAACAGGTTCCTGCTGCAGAGAACAGCTGAGCGGCCGGCTCGATATTCTGACATGGTGGAGGAAACACCGGACTGGCCGCTTTATATTCGCTCCATAAATAAGTGATTTTTCTCCTTCACTGATGTGTGCTGAGGAGGCTGCAGTGATACATGACACTGATATATGGCACTGTTAGGCGGCACTGATTGGCACTTATGGGTGACACTGAAAGGCAGCTCAGGTGGGCACTCCTGTATCCGCTGTCCCCGGACCCCGCGTTCACTATATCCGCTCTCCCCGGCCCCCGCGTTCCCTGTACCCGCTCTCTCTCCCCGGCCCGCGCGTTCCCTGTACCCCGCTCTCCCCGGCCCGCGCGTTCCCTGTACCGGCTCTCCCCGGCCCGCGCGTTCCCTGTACCGGCTCTCCCCGGACCCGCGCGTTCCCTGTACCCGGCTCGCCCCGGCCCGCGCGTTCCCTGTACCGGCTCTCCCCGGCCCGCGCGTTCCCTGTACCCGGCTCTCCCCGGCCCGCGCGTTCCCTGTACCGGCTCTCCCCGGCCCGCGCGTTCCCTGTACCCCCGGCTCTCCCCGGCCCGCGCGTTCCCTGTACCGGCTCTCCCCGGCCCGCGCGTTCCCTGTACCGGCTCTCCCCGGCCCGCGCGTTCCCTGTACCGGCTCTCCCCGGCCCGCGCGTTCCCTGTACCGGCTCTCCCCGGCCCGCGCGTTCCCTGTACCGGCTCTCCCCCGGCCCGCGCGTTCCCTGTACCGGCTCTCCCCGGCCCGCGCGTTCCCTGTACCCGGCTCTCCCCGGCCCGCGCGTTCCCTGTACCGGCTCTCCCCCGTTGGGCCCGCGCGTTCCCTGTACCGGCTCTCCCCCGGCCCGCGCGTTCCCTGTACCGGCTCTCCCCGGCCCGCGCGTTCCCTGTACCGGCTCTCCCCGGCCCGCGCGTTCCCTGTGTACCGGCTCTCCCCGGCGCCCGCGTTCCCTGTAGTGACCCGGCTCTCCCGGCGCCCGCGTTCCCTGTACCCCGCTCTCACCGGACCCCGCGTTTCTCATCAGCAGTATATAGCAGTCTTGTGCTTTCTATCAGTGTCCAGCAGAGCACTGGTTAAAGCCTTTAGGAGAAGCTTTCATTCTGCTCTAGGTGGATGCAGAACCCCTGACTTCTGTCTGTCCAGTGCTGATTAGCCCTGTGCTGATCACATGCACTCTCTCAAGGAAAAAAAAAAAAACCTCTAGCAATACACACCAAACTGAGCATGTGCAGAGTGACTCCTAGAGCTTTGTACTATTGAGGGGGATGAGGGGGACATGGGAAGAAAGGTAGGTTCAGAGAAGACAGGATCAAACAGCATTTTTACACAATGCAAGGATTAACCCCTCAGGTTCCACAGTGAGTATAACAATCATGCTTTCCTGCATCTACAGACGGATGGTCCTGTTGTGGGTTCAGGAACACTTCAGCTGCACTCGGCATCACATTGGGGGATGGGTTTATTCTGCGGTGGGGGGGGGGGGGGGGGGGAGACCTGGGAAATGTTTGCTAATTAATGTTCACCCCCTCGCTGACACCTGCCGCTGCCGGGGGCTGTGGTCCGGCCGTACCACCAGTTTATAAATGCCTCCTTATGTTTTTACCTCCCCTCAATCAGCCTGCTGTAGAGAAGGAACACTGAGACCGAATGTCCACCATGCCCCCTCCATGAGTGGCAGCTGATTGGAGAGCTCCAGCCCTGACTCCGCGGGGGCGGGTCTGAACAAAGATTTTTCTGAAATTGCCTTAAAAAAAAAATATATATATATTTTGCCCAATTCTCTATTGATATAAAACCCCCAATTGTAGATTTCCTTCCCAGAATTTCTGATCAATAACCGGATCCTGTGTGCGCTCATTGCAGGAGATGATCTGGGCCAGCGCTATCAGACGCCTCATGAGGTCATCGCTAACAAAGGATCTGACATCATCATCGTGGGCCGCGGGATCCTGTCCGCCAGCAGCCCCACCGAGGCAGCGGAGATGTACCGCAAAGCTGTGGGCTGGGAGGCGTACCTGTCCCGGATCAGCGGAGGACATGATTGGCCGGCGCCGGGAGGCAGACGTCATGCGGCTGACCAGCCCCCCTGGTGACTGAGATTTGGTGCTGGAAAGGGGGCGGGGTCGGCGGCCCCGGGCTTTGCACTGATGTAGATGTAGCATTGTATTTCTGGGGACACGGTATGGTCGGGGGAGGGGACACGGTATGGTTCGGGGGAGGGGACACGGTATGGTCGGGGGAGGGGGACACTCCTCTGTCATTGGTGAAGATAGATTCTGTTCATTTGTTGGTGAATTCCATCCCTCGATATTCTGATTTCACAATCCGTATCATTCCAATTATTGATGAGTGCCAGGATGAAGATGACGGTTTTACTTCATTTCCCCAATAAATCATCCCGGTGGGACACAATCATTGTCTTCGATTTCTGTACTAAGGTATAATAATCGTTATTGATCCGCCCTTCACATCCCATCATGTCTGGGGGGGGGGGGGGGGGTTTGGTTCAGGCCGCCTACAATATTCTGGGGGGGCATTTAGTGTATATGGTCCTTCATTATTATAATAATATAATTATTGGCTACTATATGGCCGCCTTTATTATTATTTTATTATTTATTATTAATTATTATTATTATTTATTATTATTATTTTTAATTTTATTATATATTATTATTTTTATATTATATGGATCATTCAACATTTTTTTTCTTCCTTTTTAATTGGCTAGTATGTGGACCAACGCTCGTTATTATTGGCTATTAGAATATGGACTATCTTTCATAATAATAATGAAGGTGGCCGTATACTAGCCAATAATTATATTTTTATTAGAATATTAGAATAATAATGATTATTGGCTAGTATACGGCCACCTTTTATTATATGATTTTGTTATAATTATTATAAGTCCATATACTAGTAGAAGAAGATGATGGAATAATAATGAAGAGAGGGGCCGTATACTAGCCGTTATTATTATTATTCCAACATCATCATTTAATATATGGACCCCTTTTAATAGAAAAAAATAAATTATAAAATAATAATGAAGGGTGGCCTCCAATGCATACTGCCAGTGACAGGTGACCCCGGGATCCCCCCCAATGCATGCTGCCAGTGACAGGTGACCCCGGGATCCCCCCCAATGCATGCTGCCAGTGACAGGTGACCCCGGGATCCCCCCCAATGCATACTGCCAGTGACAGGTGACCCCGGGATCCCCCCCAATGCATGCTGCCAGTGACAGGTGACCCCGGGATCCCCCCAATGCCTGCTGCCAGTGACAGGTGACCTCGGGATCCCCCCAATGCATACTGCCAATGACACGTGACCCCAGGATCCCCCCAATGCATACTGCCAATGACACGTGACCCCCAGGATCCCCCCAATGCATACGCCAATGACACGTGACCCCAGGATCCCCCCCAATGACACGTGACCCCAGGATCCCCCCAATGCATACTGCCAGTGACACGTGACCCCAGGATCCCCCCCAATGCATACTGCCAGTGACACGTGACCCCAGGATCCCCCCCAATGACGTGACCCCAGGATCCCCCCAATGCATACTGCCAGTGACAGGTGACCCCAGTTTCCCCCCAAATGCATACTGCCAATGACACGTGACCCCAGGATCCCCCCCAAATGCATACTGCCAATGACACGTGACCCCAGGATCCCCCAATGCATACTGCCAGTGACACGTGACCCCAGGATCCCTCCCAATGCATACTGAAAGTGACACGTGACCCCAGGATCCCCCCCAATGACATGTGACCGGAGGATCCCCCCAATGCATACGCCAATGACACGTGACCCCGGGATCCCCCAAATGCATACTGCAAATGACACGTGACCCCGGGATCCCCCCCAATGCATACTGCCAATGACACGTGACCCCGGGATCCCCCCAGTGCATACTGCCAATGACACGTGACCCCGGGATCCCCCCAATGCATACTGCCAATGACACGTGACCCTTAGGATCCCCCAAATGCATACTGCCAGTGACACGTGACCCCCAGGATCCCCCCCAAATGCATACTGCCAATGACACGTGACCCCAGGATCCCCCAAATGCATACTGCCAATGACACGTGACCCCAGGATCCCCCCCAAATGCATACTGCCAATGACACGTGACCCCAGGATCCCCCAAATGCATACTGCCAATGACACGTGACCCCAGGATCCCCCCCAAATGCATACTGCCAATGACACGTGACCCCAGGATCCCCCAAATGCATACTGCCAATGACACGTGACCCCAGGATCCTCCCAATGCATGCTGCCAATGACACGTGACCTCAGGATCCCCCCCCCAATGCAAACTGCCAATGACACGTGACCCCAGGATCCTCCCAATGCAAACTGCCAATGACACGTGACTCCAGTATCCCCCCAATGCATACTGCCAGTGACAGGTGACCCCATTTTACCCCCCCAAATGCATACTGCCAATGACACGTGACCCCAGAATCCCCCAATGCATACTGCCAGTGACACGTGACCCCAGGATCCCTCCCAATGCATACTGAAAGTGACACGTGACCCCAGGATCCCCCCCAATGACATGTTGACCGGAGGATCCTCCCAATGCATACTGCCAGTGACAGGTGACCCCAGGATCCCCCCAATGCATACGCCAATGACACGTGACCTCAGGATCCCCCAATGCATACTGCCAATGGACACGTGACCCCGGGATCCCCCCAATGCATACTGCCAATGACACGTGACCCTGGGATCCCCCAATGCATACTGCCAATGACACGTGACCCTTAGGATCCCCCAAATGCATACTGCCAGTGACACGTGACCCCAGGATCCCCCCCAAATGCATACTGCCAATGACACGTGACCCCAGGATCCTCCCAATGCATGCTGCCAATGACACGTGACCTCAGGATCCCCCCAATGCAAACTGCCAATGACACGTGACCCCAGGATCCTCCCAATGCAAACTGCCAATGACACGTGGACTGCCAGTATCCCCCCAATGCATACTGCCAGTGACAGGTGACCCCATTTTCCCCCCAAATGCATACTGCCAATGACACGTGACCCCAGAATCCCCCAATGCATACTGCCAGTGACACGTGACCCCAGGATCCCTCCCAATGCATACTGAAAGTGACACGTGACCCAGGATCCCCCCCAATGACATGTGACCGGGAGGATCCTCCCAATGCATACTGCCAGTGACAGGTGACCCCAGGATCCCCCCAATGCATACGCCAATGACACGTGACCTCAGGATCCCCCCAATGCATACTGCCAATGACACGTGACCCGGGATCCCCCCAATGCATACTGCCAATGACACGTGACCCTGGGATCCCCCAATGCATACTGCCAATGACACGTGACCCTTAGGATCCCCCAAAATGCATACTGCCAGTGACACGTGACCCCAGGATCCCCCCCAAATGCATACTGCCAATGACACGTGACCCCAGGATCCTCCCAATGCATGCTGCCAATGACACGTGACCTCAGGATCCCCCCAATGCAAACTGCCAATGACACGTGACCCCAGGATCCTCCCAATGCAAACTGCCAATGACACGTGACTCCAGTATCCCCCCAATGCATACGCCAATGACACATGACCCCCAGGATCCCCCCAATGCATACGCCAATGACACGTGACCCCAGGATCCCCCCCAATGACATGTGACCCCAGGATCCCCCCAATGCATACTGCCAGTGACACGTGACCCAGGATCCTCCCAATGCAAACTGCCAATGACACGTGACTCCAGTATCCCCCCCAATGCATACTGCCAGTGACAGGTGACCTCAGGATCCCCCCAATGCATACTGCCAGTGACACGTGACCCCAGGATCCCTCCCAATGCATACTGAAAGTGACACGTGACCCCAGGATCCCCCCCAATGACATGTGACCGGAGGATCCTCCCAATGCATACTGCCAGTGACAGGTGACCCCAAGGATCCCCCTCAATGCATACTGCCAGTGACACGTGACCTCAGGATCCCCCCAATGCATACTGCCAATAACATGTGACCTCAGGATCCCCCCAATGCATACGCCAATGACACGTGACCCCAGGATCCCCCAAATGCATACTGCAAATGACACGTGACCCCAGGATCCCCCCAATGCATACTGCCAATGACACGTGACCCCAGGATCCCCCCAATGCATACTGCCAGTGACACGTGACCCTTAGGATCCCCCAAATGCATACTGCCAATGACACGTGACCCCAGGATCCCCCCCAATGCATACTGCCAATGACACGTGACCCCAGGATCCCCCCCCAGTGCATACTGCCAGTGACACGTGACCCCAGGATCCCCCCCAGTGCATACTGCTAGGGACATGTGACCCCAGGATCCCCCCCAATGCATACTGCCAATGACACGTGACCCCAGGATCCCCCCCAGTGCATACTGCCAATGACACGTGACCCCAGGATCCCCCCCAATGCATACTGCCAATGACACGTGACCCCAGGATCCCCCCCAGTGCATACTGCCAGTGACGTGATGCTGGAATCCCCCAATACTGCTGTATTTTTTACATTTTATTTCACCTGTTGCTCAT
The DNA here is from genome assembly GCA_951230385.1 of Staurois parvus. Lineage (NCBI taxonomy): Eukaryota > Metazoa > Chordata > Amphibia > Anura > Ranidae > Staurois > Staurois parvus. Next base: position 204,371 of record CATNWA010000189.1, on the reverse strand, counting down.
TTCCTGATGAGGAACGTCAGGTCACGGCTCGGGTCAGGCAGGCTGTCGGGATCTGTTGTGGCCGCTGTGTGTGAAGGATCATTCGGAGCTCAGCCGTCACTTTGCCTTTACCAGAAAGGTGGAGGCGACAGCGGGGCCCGGCCAGCGTCCTCCATGTCATTACTTATGTGGGGGGGGGGGGGGGGGGGGGGGGGGCGGAGTGTAGTCACAGCACTGCTTAAAGGCCTCGTCCACCTTCTGCAAAAATTTTGTAAATGCACCAATATTGATCAGATTTTAAAAAAAAAAAAAAGAAAATGTGTTTGCTAAATATTTTTCTGCACAGCCTGCAGAGCATTTGCAGCCACCAGCGGGGCGTCAGCGGCGAGGTGAATCAGACTCTTGCAAAGCTTTCCCCTCAGGTCTGTACCCAGGAAGAGACACGGCTGGAGGAAAAGCGCAGTGGTGGGGCTGGGGGGGGGGCAAATCACTGGCAGGCTCTCTACAAGTCCGATCTGCGCCATGGGCATGGAGGGGTCTGAGGATTCATTTTATAACCAGAAACCTCGTATGTATAGAAGGTGGACTGTTCCTTTAAAGCTGGAACTCTCAGCAAATACAAATTCTTTATATATACAGTGTGTTGAAAATATACTACCGTCAGACATCACTAACCGGATCAATCGCTGTTTTTGGTGGAAATGATATTTCAACATGGCAGATAACTTTCCTATCAGTATGTATGTAGTAAGTCATAGAAATCCAACAGACCCGACAGTCATTGACATGCATGCTGCTGATTCTGTGTCATTGAATCACTCATTGAAAGGGCGTGTTCACAATAATAGCCGTGTGGAGTTCTATTAGTGAGGTATTCATTCTTTGATAAAACAGTTGGCAATTATTGCCCCTTATTTTAAGGAAGGAAGGCAGCAAATGTTGACATGCTGGTTACAGTGCATTTCTCTCTGAAATTCTGAGGAAAATGGGTGGTTCCAGACATTGTTTCAGAAAACAACAGCGTACCTTGATTAAAAAGTTGATTGGAGGGGAAAACATATAAAGAAGTGCAGAAAATGATCGCTGCTCAGCTAAAATGATGGCAAATGCTTTAAAATGGCAAAACCAAAACCTGAAAGATGAGGAAGAAAAGCGAAAAACTACCATTGGAATGGATAGAAGAATAGCCAACATGGGGCGGACTCAGCCAACAATCAGCTCCAGGAAGATGAAAGAAGGTGTGATGTTCCCTGTGAGGACTCAGCCAACAATCAGCTCCAGGAAGATGAAAGAAGGTGTGACGTTCCCTGTGAGGACTGTTACAATTAGAAGACGCCGATGTGAAGCCCAAGCTATCTGCAAGAAGTCCCCGCAAAGTCCCACTGGTTGGAAAAAAGACGTCTGCTGAAGAGGTTACAATCTGCCAAAGAGCACATTGACTGGCCTAAAGAGAAATGCGCAACATGTTTTGTGGACTGATGAATGAAGTAAGATTGTTCTTTTTGGTCTAGTGGGCGGAGACAGTTTGTCAGACGACCCCCAGCAAACACTGAATTCAAGCCACAGTACACTGTGAAGACCGTGAAGCATGGTGGTGCAAGCATCATGATATGGGGATGTTTCTCATACTACGGTGTTGGGCCTATTTATCACATACAGGGATCATGGATCAGTTTGAATACATCAGAATACTTGAAGAGGTCATGCTGCCTTATGCTGAAGAGGAAATGCCCTTGAAATGGGGGTTCCAACAAGACAACGACCCCAAAACAACCAGTAAACGTGCAACATCTTGGTTCCAGACCAACAAAGATGGACGTTATTGGAGTGGCCAGCCCAATCCCCGGATCTTCATCCAATAGAAAAACTTGTGGGGTGACATCAAAAAATGCCGTTTCTGAGGCCAAACCAAGAAATAGAGAAGAACTGTGGAATGTGGTCCAATCATCCTGGCTGGAATACCTGATCACAGGGGCCAGAAGTTGGGGGACTCCATGCAACACAGATGTACACGCAGTTCTCAGAAACAGTGCGACTACAACCAAATATTCATGAAGTCATTCAAAGGAAAGCAAAATCTTCAAAAACATTTCTCAGTTTATATAGTGAATGTTGGAGTTTGTAAAGAAGAATACAAACACGGCCATTTTTTTGAACCGTCTAATATTCACTTTTCTTCCATTTTTTTAGAGGAACAACACAAATTTGATGTATTTTTCTTGTATATTTGTTTTTTGTTGTGATTTGGAATAGAATGTGTCGTGTTCCCAATGCATTTGTGTGGATGGAAAATAAAAGGATTAGAAGGATTTGCAGCTTTAGTCACTTTTTTCATCACACGGATATTATTCTGAACACAACTGTATGTATATATTATAAAAATAAATAATAATAAAAAAAAAAATATAAAATATATATTTAACCCCAAAGAACTAACATAAGTAACCTGAATCCATCTCACTATCAGCCCCCTGTATTCTCCTGCATTGTAGCAACCCACCTGGGAAGGAGGGGAGAGCTAGGAGTCCAATCGGGACTCACTCCTGTAGTCCTGGGTGATGGCAGCCAATCCTGACAGGAGGAGAGAGCAGAGTGATGATCTCCCCAGCTTGTGGAGCTGCTCCTTAAAGTGATTCTAAAGGCAAACTATTGAACTTCTTGCACTCCCAGTATTCAGGTAGTAAATATCCATCATCGTATGCCCCCCCCCCCCAATACTTACTTGAGTCCTGAGTTTGATACAGTGCTGTGCTATCTGCAGCTGCTCTCTCTCCACTCTCACAGGACACATAGGCAGCAGAGGGAGTCATTGGTTCCTGCTGTTAATCAAATTCTGTGAGGGGGCGGGGTCAAGTCATGCTGTGTGTGTCTATGGATGAACACAGCCCAGCTGTAGAGTGTGGCCTTGCACGTGTATCCTCCATAGTAAACAACTGGAACACGCAGGGAAGGGAGAGCAGAGTGCTGTCCTACTTACCTAGGTGGATGCAGCATGGGTCCCCCGAACTCGGCGATCACATGACCGCTGGGCCTCTCACAGCCGCTCTGAGCAGAGAGCGGGATGGTCAGTCACGCTGTCTGCGGAGGGGGAGTGGCTGACAGGCTGAGCCAGGTGCCGCTCCGGACTCTTGGGTAGATCCCGACTTTAAAGTCGGGATCTTTCCCCAGTCTGGACTGACTGAGTGGCTTCAGCCCGCTGACAGCTGAAAAGGGGTCACAGGAATGCAGAAGGAAGTGCGATTCACAGAAGTGCAGCCAATAACGCTTCGGGGGTACGTCTCCTTTAAGTAGAACCTGTTTATTATTTTATACAAATCTGTAGAATCACCTTAATTGGCCAATCACAGGCGGAGGCTGGTAATGGATCAGGCTGCATTTTGCATCTACTGGCCTTGGTGGTGCTACAGTCATGGCGGCCAAAAATCTTACCACCCCCCCCCCCCCCCCACACACACACACAATTCTGTGCAATAACTTCACCCCGAAACTTGCTGCCATGACAAATGTTTCGGCATTCTCGTGTTTATTTCTTTTGTTTGTATTGATATGACACCAAAACATGGAGGAACAAAAAGCCAAATCTGACAGACATGCTGGCAGCGGGGGGGGGGGGGGGGGGGGGGGGGGGTGTGACTGTATGTGGATCACAAGATTGGCCGAACAGAAGCGGTTGTAGCAATCGCTGAGCGGTCAGCCCGCCCTGCTGGCATGCTGCGCACTCCCATTGTGCTCATTACAAAGAGGCCGAAGTCCTGCAGCAAGGGGCGCTCAGGCAGCACAGCAGATCAATGGTTCGCACTTCCGCCTGGCAGTACTGGGGTTGTGGGTTTGAATCCCAACCACAGCAGCACCTGCCTGGAGTTTGCATGGTCTCTCTGTGCCTGCGTGGGTTTCCTCTGGGTCCTCCGGTTTCCTCCCACACTCCAAAGACATTGTGGTAGGTGAATGGCTCCTGTCTAAATTGTCCCTAGTATGTGTATGTATGAATGCGAGTTAGGGACCTTAGATTGTGCACTCCTCGGGGGCGGGGGGACTGAGGTGAATGTACAATATATATGTAAAGCGCTGTGTATACTGACGGCGATATATAAGTACCTGAAATAAATAAAAAATTCATATCACTGCAAACATGTTAGAGGTGCACTAACACAAGGCGGTCACTAGAGGGGGCACACATGCCACGGTACACGGTCTCAGCTCTCAGATACAAACTCCAACTGGTGACATTGAGTTTGTTCTGTGCACAGAGGGGTAGATTCACGAACATGGAAGCTGATTGGCTACCAGATTCCAGCTTCAGCTCGTTCGATGGAGCTTTGAAAATAAATCCTGGAAGCTGATTGGTTCTCCAGTTTTAGTAAATACCCCCCCCCCCCCCCCCCCCCACAGTTCACAGTTTTATCTCCTGCAGCCCTTCTCTGGCCCGTAGTTGCCGAGACTGGCTCCTTGCTGGTGACAATGGCGGACCATACCTGAACAAATCAGCACAGCCCCTTGTATTCTCCACGGGGAGGGCATGTGACAGGGTGACAACACAGAAGCACAGCTAGGTGACAGGGCCAGAGGGTTGTCACCCTATAACAGGAAGTGCCTGGACCAGGAGCATCGTGTTATTTTACTGAAATCTGCGGTTTTAAATCAATCGGAAATTACTTTTTAATATGAACACGTTAAATCTTCTGTAGGATTGTAATGACTGGGTTTGTCGTGTCATGACTTTCACTTGCAGCATACTTACAGTCGTGGCTCTGTAGTCACTACAGACGGGGATGGGTTATTGTACGGGAAGCACTCATCACAGATCTATTTCTCTTCCGGTTTAATGTCAAATGACAACTTTTTATTTCAATCCAAATAGTCTCACAGATGATAAACCCGATTTGTGCAACAAATGCCTTCGCAAACTCAGATATTACCTTGTAAAAGTAGTTGTGACGTTCATCACTATACTGTGCAGAGGTGTGGCAGGGACCCAGCAGGCTCCACCCACTGCAGAAAATTACAGGAGGGGGCGGAGACCAGACCAATCCCCCTGCACAAGTAGAGACCAGAGCCATCGGAAGGACCCAGCAGGCTCCACCCACTACAGGGGGGCGGAGACAAGATCAGTCATTTTGCACAAGGAGAAAGTGGAGCTGTGGGCAGGACCCTGCAGGCTCCACCCACTACAGGAGGGGGGCGGAGACCAGACCAGTCCCCCCGCACAAGTAGAGAGCAGAGCCGTGGGAAGGACCCAGCAGGCTCCACCCACTACAGGGGGCGGAGACAAGATCAAGATCAGTCATTTTGCACAAGGAGAAAGTGCAGCTGTGGGCAGGACCCTGCAGGCTCCACCCACCTACAGGAGGGGGCGGGGGGCGGAGACCAGACCAGTCCCCCCGCTGCCACCCAGTAGACAAGATCAGTCTTTTGCACAAGGAGAAAGCCGTGGGAAGGACCCAGCAGGCTCCACCCACTACAGGAGGGGGGCGGTGACCAGACCAGTCCCCCCGGGGGGCGTGGGAGACAAGATCAGTCATTTTGCACAAGGAGAAAGTGGAGCTGTGGGGCAGGACCCTGCAGGCTCCACCCACTACAGGAGGGGGGCGGAGACCAGACCAGTCCCCCCCCGCACAAGTAGAGAGCAGAGCCGTGGGAAGGACTCATTAGGCTCCACCCACTACAAGAGGGGGCAGAGACCAGACCAGTCCCCCCACACAAGTAGAGAGCAGACCCGTGGGAAGGACCCAGCAGGCTCCACCCACTAGAGGAGGGGGCGGAGTTCGGACCAGTTACCCTGCACCAGGAGATGGCAGCAGTGAGCGGTCTTTATCCCAGGAAGTCCCCCCCCGGATGACGGCTCAGATCTGGAGGAACAAACACGCGACTCATTTTTATCCCGGAGTTCAGCTTTAATTTATTATTACAATGATTGCAGAAAATACATTTTTAAACCCAAATCTCTTCTTTGCAGCAAGAACCTGATGCCGGGTCACCCCAGAACCGGACTGAGATTTCGGGGCGAGTCAGGAAGACGGGAGTAGGAAACAATCTATGAAGTGCACCCAGCGCTCGGCCACCTGCCTACGGCGGAAAGTTCCGGAGTGCCGATATCATCCTCACTACTGGAGCGGTAAAAACAAGTCTAAAAATGTAACAAAAAAAAAAAAAAATAATACTTCTTTTGGGAAGGAATAGAATTCTGTGACGGGGAGAAGAAGTGTGAGAAGCCTACGATGGAAGCTGCCATTCTCAGACAATAACGGGCCATTTCCTGACCCCCAGCATGGAGTATTAACCCCTTTATAACCAGAGGAGGTCCAGAACAAAGCGAGCGAGCGGCGTCCGTTACCCGCGGCGACTGACACCAAAAACCTGATTTCCTTCACTGCTGCCAACATATTGACAAAATCAGCCATTTGTTACCCCCCCCCCCCCCCAGGAAAAAGGGACTTCCAAATCTCACTCATCCCTCGAGTAGACCAATGGGAGCTCAGTGACAGCACTAGGACCGCCCACAGCGCTGCCACAGTGCGGACCTAAAAATAATCAGGCGAATTGTCACTCTGTTAGTGGGGTCAGTGGATTTTCGTGGCTCCTCCCCTTTTCGGCGATCGGGCATGTTGGAAAATTCATGAAAAACGACCGATTTTCGACTCAATGACGGTCCAATCGTACGATCGTTTTTTTTTCCGAAAAGAATCTGCGCCGTGAGCTGCGACCTGGGAGGAGCAGAAGATTCGCCTGTTATATGGGGGGGGCCTTTATGACGATTTTTCGAAATCATTGATGGCGCCATCGGATTACCGAGCAACGTTTTTCGATTTTCGGACGAAAAATCGTTTAGAATTGGAACCGTGTATGGCCGGCGTTAGTCCGTTCTGTTGGCGTATTGCGCCAAATTCATAAAGCATCTGCAAGGGTTCCGGTCCGTGCGCCAAATTCAGAACGATGGCCGCAGTATTCTCAGTTCCAGCGTTTCGTTGTCAGGACTTGAATTTATGAATCCTCCACACCGGAAATGATGGTCATAGCAAGCCCCTCCCCCCCGGTGCGTCCAGCAACCTGCGCCCTCCGGCTCATCAGGAAGTAGACGCTGCTGGGACTTGTAGTTCCTCAGCTTGCGGAAGGTGCTGGATAGCAAACATCCTTTTTTTTAATATTTGCAGCCGTTGTCATGAACTTACCACGTGCCCAGAATTGTTTTTGGATTTTCCATCATTATTTAATTTTTTTATCATTTACACAAAAAAAAACCTTTACTTTTCTCACCCTAATGTGACCCCCTACCCCCCCATAAAAAAAATAATGAAAAAAAACAAGAAAAAAAAACAAAAAAAAATACTTTTCTCACCCTAATGTGACCCCCCCCCCATAAATAAAAAAAAAACTAAAAAAAAAAAAAAAAAAAACACAAAAAAGCTTTATTTTCTCACCCTAATGTGACCCCCCCCCATAAATAAAAACCAAAAGTAAAAAACAAAAAAAAAAACAAAAAAAAAAAAAAAAAACAAAAAAAAACTTTATTTTCTCACCCTAATGTGACCTCCTACCCCCCCAATAAAAAAAAAAAAAAATGAAAAAAAAAACAAAAGACTACTTTTCTCACCTTAATGTGACCCCCTTCCCCCAATATAAAAAAAAAAAAAAAAAAAAAAAAAACCAAAAAACTTTTATTTTTTTTATGGGGAGGGAGAGGGGGGTCACATTAGGGTGAGAAAAGTAATGAACAAAACAAGAAAAAAAAAAACAAAAAACTACTTTTCTCACCGAAATGTGACCCCCTTCCCCCCAATAAAAAAAAAAAAAAAAAAAAAAAAAAAAAACTTTACTTTTCTCACCCTAATGTGAACCCTACCCCCCCCCCCCCCCAATATAAAAAAAAAAAAAAAAAAAATGAAAGACTTTACTTTTCTCATCCTAATGTGAACCCCCCCCCCAATAACAAAAAAACCCAAAAAAAAAACCACCCCAAAAACTACTTTTCTCACCTTAATGTGGCCCCCTACCCCCCCCCCAATAAAAAAAAAAGGAAAAATGAAAAAAAAAAAACCCAAAAAACTACTTTTCTCTCCCTAATGTGACCCCCCTACCCCCCCCAATATAAAAAAAAAAAAAAAAAAAAAAAAAAAAAAATTAAATAAAAGACTTTACTTTTCTCACCCTAATGTGAACCCCTCCCCCCCCCCAATAACAAAAAAAACCCAAAAAAAAAACCCCAAAAAACTACTTTTCTCACCTTAATGTGGCCCCCTACCCCCCCCCCCCCCCAATAAAAAAATCCCCCGTGAAAAAAAAATGAAAAAAAAAAACCCCAAAAAACTACTTTTCTCTCCCTAATGTGACCCCCTACCCCCCTAATATAAAAAAAAAAAAAGAAAGCGAAAAAAATTAAATAAAAGACTTTACTTTTCTCACCCTAATGTGAACCCCTCCCCCCCCCCCCAATAACAAAAAAAAAACCCAAAAAAAAAAAACACCCCCAAAAACTACTTTTCTCACCTTAATGTGGCCCCCTACCCCCCCCCCCCAATAAAAAAAAGAAAAAATGCAAAAAAATAAAAAAAAAAAACCCCAAAAAACTACTTTTCTCTCCCTAATGTGAACCCCTACCCCCCCAATAAAAAAAAAAAAAAAAAAGCGAAAAAAATTAAATAAAAGACTTTACTTTTCTCACCCTAATGTGACCCCCCCCCCCCCCCCCCCCCCCAATTTAAAAAAAAAAAATTAAATAAAAAGATAAAGGACTTTACTTTTCTCACCCTAACGTAAGCCCCCCCCCCCATAAAAAACAAGGAAAAAAAAAAACTGTGCAGACTTGATGGACCGCTCGCTCTTCTTCTTCCATCACTCTTCTGTTTCTGTGTTAATTCCTCAGCGGATACACCCGGAATCCAGACCCCCCCCTGCCCCTCCCCCCCCCCCCGCATCGGCTGCCGACCGATGCGATAATGGTGCGCCGAGACCTAAATTATAATCTAGATAAAAAATATAAAACACGAGCTCTATGAGCGGCACTTGTGTCTAATCTCTGGGTTGTGCTACGAAGGTCAGTGCAGCCTCTTCTCCATCGGCCATTTTTAAATTTTTCTATATTACCCCTCCACCCCCCCCCCCTTCCCCAAAGGATTCTGGGATCGGCGGGTCCCTATCAGCCAGTCAATGTGCACAGAGCTGGAGGTGTCTCCACCCCTCCCCCCTCCGCACCGTCAGGTGGGATTGTACCGGATCCAACAGGAAAGTCCACGAGACGGCGTCTGACAGCTGTGCGCGGTGCCGCCGCCGCCCAGTATAAAGTCTTTAAATGTGCAAATTAGCCCATCGTGACCATCCCCCGACCGCCTCCTCCGCCAGCGCGCCATACGGGTCTCCTGCGATAAAACGCCCATCTGGGTCTCAGTAATTATCGCTCTCCCCTCGGTAGCCGTTGGAGGTTCCGTTGTAGGACTTTCCCATCATGCTGTACACCTCGTCCATGTTGTGGGTGGAGATCGGCTGCCGGTACAAGGGATTGGACGCCTGAATGGGGGAAACAGAAGCATTGATAGGTTGTAGAATGGAAGCAAAAGAGATACATTGTTGTCACTGGAGGGAAGTTCTCCAACGAAACTGCATCACAGAGGAAGAAAATGCCTGTTTGTTATAGCTCCTCCCCTGACAGAAGCCCGATTTGTGGGCGTTACCATTGTTGTCACTGGAGGGAAGGAATATCTGTAGGAGTTCTCCAATGAAACTGCATCACATGGGAAGAAAATGCCTGTCTGTTATAGCTCCTCCCCTGACAGAAGCCCGATTTGTGGGCGTTACCATTGTTGTCACTGGAGGGAAGGAATATCTGTAGGAGTTCTTCAATGAAACTGCATCACATAGGAAGAAAATGCGTGTTTGCTATAGCTCCTCCCCAGACAGAAGCCCAATTTGTGGGCGTTACCATTGCTGAGCTCAGCTGCTGTTCGGTGAGCGCACTTGGGGCAGGTAAAGGGCCCCCACCCAGTTCCTGTTTCACCCCTCCTGTCTTTTCATTGGTTGCCAAGGCAAAGGTGGCTGAGCCACAAAACGCCATTGTTTTTTTTTTTTTTTTTTAGAATGCAGGTGGTCAGGCCGCACAGCATGATTGGTCGTTCGGATGCAGGTGATCCCAGCAACCAATGACGATCCTAGCGGCCAGCAATGCTGTACAGTCTGATCACCTGCATCCTAGCAAACAATGATGATCCTAGCGGCCAGTGATGCTGTGCAGCCTGACCACCTGCATCCCGGCAACCAATGACAATCCTAGCACCCAGTTATGCTGTGCAGCCTGACCACCTGCATCCCAGCAACCACTGATGATCCTAGCGGCCAGTGATGCTGTGCAGCCTGACCATGTGTATCCTGGCAACCAATGATGATCCTAGCCAGTCAGTGATGCTGTGCAACCTGACCACCTGCACCCTAGCAACCAATGAGGATCCTAGCAGCCAGTTATGCTGTGCAACCTGACCGCCTGCATCCCAGCAACCAATGATGATCTTAGCGGCCAGTGATGCTGTGCAGCCTGACCATGTGTATCCTGGCAACCAATGATGATCCTAGCCAGTCAGTGATGCTGTGCAACCTGACCACCTGCACCCTAGCAACCAATGAGGATCCTAGCAGCCAGTTATGCTGTGCAACCTGACCACCTGCATCCCAGCAACCAACAATGATGATCCTAGCGGCCAGTGATGCTGTGCAACCTGACCGCCTGCATCCCAGCAACCAATGATGATCCTAGCGGCCAGTGATGCTGTGCAACCTGACCACCTGCACCCTAGCAACCAATGAGGATCCTAGCAGCCAGTTATGCTGTGCAACCTGACCACCTGCATCCCAACAACCAACAATGATGATCCTAGCGGCCAGTGATGCTGTGCAGCCTGACTATGTGCCTCCCAGCAACCAATGATGATCCTAGCGGCCAGTGATGCTGTGCAACCTGACCACCTGCATCCCGGCAACCAATGATGATCCTAGCAGGCTGTGATGGTGTGCGGCCTGACCACCTGCATCCTAGCGACCAATGATAATCCTAGCGGCCTGACCACCTGCATCCCAGCAACCAATGGCACGGTTTGCTCGTCCTAGCAACCATTGAAAGGACAAAAGGCGGTGGAACAGAGGAACTCCCACCCTCTCTGCTTACCTAGCAGCAGCACTCATCTCGGAGAAGCACCGTCATTCACAGTGAATCATTGGCCCCTCCCCTTGCGATTTGTGCCGCTATATGCATCAGTGTGAAGGGGAAGTAATAGGATCTCCAGCTTCACATGAATGCCTAAGACGTGGAGCAGATGGCTCCTCCCTTAATAATATGGGGGGGGGGGGGGGGGTGATAGACACGCCCGCAGGACTCACCATTTCATACTTGGCTCGGGAACGCTCGCTCTGGAAGCGTGCAAACTCGCGTCGATCGTGAATTGTGACCAGAAGTTTCCAGACGGCCAGAAGGACGAGTCCAACTAGTAATATACTTCCCACCACAGCCAGGAGGACAGTCAGGGCGTCGGGGGCCCCCGCACACTCTGCAGAGGAGGAGACACACAACTTATAATTCCTGGGGAAACGATCAGAAAGTAACAAATCACAAAGGAAACGTTTTGTTACATTGTTACATCAACACGCCACTAGGGGGCTCCACACTTCATACACAGAGGGCCAATTTACTGTCCTTCAGTCTTTAGCAGGGCCGGGCCATGGACATCGGGAGTAGAAAATGTCCTGGCATCAGTGGGAGTAAAGAATGCCCCATCTTTGGTGTCACTGAGAGGACCTGTGCCCCATCGATGGTGTCATTGGGAGGAACTGTGCCCCATCGATGGTGTCATTGGGAGGAATAGCGCCCCATCATTGGTGTCAGTGGGAGGAATAGTGTCCCGTCATTGGTGTCAGTGGGAGGAATAGCGCCCCGTCATTGGTGTCAGTGGGAGGAATAGCGCCCCGTCATTGGTGTCAGTGGGAGGAATAGCGCCCCATCATTGGTGTCAGTGGGAGGAATAGCGCCCCATCATTGGTGTCAGTGGGAGGAATAGCGCCCCATCATTGGTGTCAGTGGGAGGAATAGCGCCCCATCATTGGTGTCAGTGGGAGGAATAGCGCCCCGTCATTGGTGTCAGTGGGAGGAATAGCGCCCCGTCATTGGTGTCAGTGGGAGGAATGGCGCCCCGTCATTGGTGTCAGTGGGAGGAATGGCGCCCCGTCATTGGTGTCAGTGGGAGGAATGGCGCCCCGTCATTGGTATCAGTGGGAGGAATGCGCCCCGTCATTGGTGTCAGTGGGAGGAATAGCGCCCCGTCATTGGTGTCAGTGGGAGGAATAGCGCCCCGTCATTGGTGTCAGTGGGAGGAATAGCGCCCCGTCATTGGTGTCAGTGGGAGGAATAGCGCCCCGTCATTGGTGTCAGTGGGAGGAATAGCGCCCCATCATTGGTGTCAGTGGGAGGAATAGCGCCCCATCATTGGTGTCAGTGGGAGGAATAGCGCCCCATCATTGGTGTCAGTGGGAGGAATAGCGCCCCATCATTGGTGTCAGTGGGAGGAATAGCGCCCCATCATTGGTGTCATTGGGAGGAATTGCGCCCCATCATTGGTGTCATTGGGAGGAATTGTGCCCCATCGATGGTGTCATTGGGAGGAATATTGCCCCATCATTGGTGTCATTGGGAGGAATTGCGCCCCATCATTGGTGTCATTGGGAGGAATTGCGCCCCATCGATGGTGTCATTGGGAGGAATTGTGCCCCATCGATGGTGTCATTGGGAGGAATTGTGCCCCATCGATGGTGTCATTGGGAGGAATTGTGCCCCAACATTGATGTTATTGGGCCCCATTGTTGATATCATTGGGAGAAATTGTGCCCCATCGATGATGTCATGGATAGGAATTATATCCCTTCGTTGGTGTTAGTGGATGAAATAGTGCTCCAGGGGCCTGATAAAAGCGTGGGCAAAGGGCCACATCCGGCCCCCGGAACGCAGTTTGGAGACCACTGCTTTAAAGGGACTAAAGAAAAAACATTTTTTAAGGTAAATATGAAATTTACAATATTTTGTAGTTTAATTCCCATCCAGCAGGTGGAGCCGTTTACATCTGCCAAGCTACACTTCCCTGCATTGACCTCTGTGATCATTCACAGATTTCACACGTAGTAAGCAATGGTGCCAGAAGTGACATCTTGCTTACTACTCTTCATGTGATCACTGATTGGCCAATCAGTGATCACATGATCGGGATCTCACACAGAGGTCCCGTCCGACGATCTGTGTTCCGTGTCCGGAGGACGCAGCGGGCACCGGATCGCGGTGCTGCGCGCTCCCAGGAAGCGAGCACAAGCAGGGGGCGGGGAGGTCGTTTATATACATGGGGGACGGGAAGGGGTTAAACAGAACAATAAATAAAAAATGGACCCAGCGCTCTTTTATTTCCTCTCTGTGTTTCACCATCACAACCGCGTCTAGTAACAGTAATGCGACGGTCGGCACTGAACGGATCCACATCCAATCACCAATGAGAACGGCGCCATTATACTGACCCGGCTCCTTCAGGACGCTCAGGATGGATTTGCCGCTCGCCTCCTCCGAGTACATGAACCGCATGACGCACTCGTTGTCAGTCTTGTAGACGCACAGGACGGCCTCCGGCTTGTCGGTCTCTGAGGACGGATATAAAATAAAGATATAATAAATAAAACCTGAATCACCGGCATTAACAGCAGAAATACACAATACAAGATGTTCCCGAATACGGCATTTCTCTTCTGCGCATTCATCGGACACAGCGATCTTCTGAGCCGCAAAGTCCCCTGTGTGATGTCATCAATGTCTCCACACAGATTGTGACACCATCAAAGTTCACCACGGGAGATAAAAAACATGCAATTTGTACCATATCGTCCTCATGAAAGGTGGAGAACAGTCAAAAACCTAATTGCTGACAGGATGGGACGTGCTACATAGTCCCTGAAGATTGTGACACCATCAAAGTTCACCCCGGGAGACAAACCCAAGCAATTTGTACCATATCGTCCTCATGAACGGTGGAGAAAAGTAAAAGTCTGGTCAAAAACCTAATTGCTGACAGGACGGGACGTGCTACATAGTCCCTGAAGATTGTGACACCATCAAAGTTCACCCCGGGAGACAAACCCAAGCAATTTGTACCATATTGTCCTCATGAACGGTGGAGAAAAGTAAAAGTCTGGTCAAAAACCTAATTGCTGACAGGACGGGACGTGCTACATAGTCCCTGAAGATTGTGACACCATCAAAGTTCACCCCGGGAGACAAACCCAAGCAATTTGTACCATATCGTCCTCATGAACGGTGGAGAAAAGTAAAAGTCTGGTCAAAAACCTAATTGCTGACAGGACGGGACGTGCTACATAGTCCCTGAAGATTGTGACACCATCAAAGTTCACCCCGGGAGACAAACCCAAGCAATTTGTACCATATCGTCCTCATGAACGGTGGAGAAAAGTAAAAGTCTGGTCAAAAACCTAATTGATGGTGTCACAATCTTCAGGGACTATGTAGCACGTCCCCTCCTGTCAGCAATTAGGTTTTTGACCAGACTTTTACTTTTCTCCACCGTTCATGAGGACGATATGGTACAAATTGCTTGGGTTTGTCTCCCGGAGTGAACTTTGATGGTGTCACAATCTTCAGGGACTATGTAGAACGTCCCGTCCTGTCAGCAATTAGGTTTTTGACCAGACTTTTACTTTTCTCCACCGTTCATGAGGACGATATGGTACAAATTGCTTGGGTTTGTCTCCCGGGGTGAACTTTGATGGTGTCACAATCTTCAGGGACTATGTAGCACGTCCCGTCCTGTCAGCAAAGTTCACCCCGGGAGACAAACCCAAGCAATTTGTACCATATCGTCCTCATGAACGGTGGAGAAAAGTAAAAGTCTGGTCAAAAACCTAATTGCTGACAGGACGGGACGTGCTACATAGTCCCTGAAGCTTTGGGCTGTGTGTAGTACACCCAGCATTCACAACTGGTTAAAGTAAAAGACGAAGCTTTAAACCGGCTCCCACCCCCATTCTAAGCCTACTCTATCTACCTTGCAAAGGAAAGATGTCTCCTTACCCCTCCTGAGGATGCTCCAGTCCTGTCATGTGATCTCCCCAATGGCTGGCTTCAGGGAAGAGAGCAGTGACAATGGCTGCAGACGCTAGGCGGTGATTTCATCCATACTATGGGGCATCCATTGTCTGCTGTCCCTCCTCTCCCCTGAAGCCAGCACTGGGACCTGGTCAGGTGACCAACCTGGAGTGTCCTTCGATTAGGTAGGTATAGACAACATGGGCTTAGAATGGGGGATGGGAGAAGGATTAGGCTTAGTTCGGTTTTAACCGGCTTTTAATTTCTTTACTTTAACTGGTTGTGGACAATGGACATGCTACACACACCCAGAAAGCTTCAGGGACTATGTAGCATGTCCTGTCCTTCTGTCCCACTACACTTGTCAGCTATGCCCAGATAAATGACAACTGGGAGTATCTGTGTAAATACAGAAGCTGAAGACATCTGATACAATGTTTATAAACATCGACCAGACGGGAAAGAGAGAGAGAGATACAAAGTAACATTGTTTACAGACATCGATCAGACAGGAAATAGAGAGATACAAAGTAACATTGTTTATAAACATCGATCAGAGAGGAGATAGAGAGATACAAAGTAACATTGTTTACAAACAAACATCGATCAGACGGGAGATAGAGAGATACAAAGTAACATTGTTTATAAACATCGATCAGACGGGAGATGGAGAGATACAAAGTAACATTGTTTATAAACATCGATCAGACGGGAGATGGAGAGATACAAAGTAACATTGTTTATAAACAAACATCGATCAGACGGGAGATGGAGAGATACAAAGTAACATTGTTTATAAACATCGATCAGACGGGGGATGGAGAGATACAAAGTAACATTGTTTATAAACATCGATCAGACGGGAGATGGAGAGATACAAAGTAACATTGTTTATAAACATCGATCAGACGGGAGATGGAGAGATACAAAGTAACATTGTTTATAAACATCGATCAGACGGGAGATAGAGAGATACAAAGTAACATTGTTTATAAACATCGATCAGACGGGAGATGGAGAGATACAAAGTAACATTGTTTATAAACATCGATCAGACGGGAGATGGAGAGATACAAAGTAACATTGTTTATAAACATCGATCAGACGGGAGATAGAGAGATACAAAGTAACATTGTTTATAAACATCGATCAGACGGGAGATGGAGATACAAAGTAACATTGTTTATAAACATCGATCAGACGGGGGATAGAGAGATACAAAGTAACATTGTTTATAAACATCGATCAGACGGGAGATGGAGATACAAAGTAACATTGTTTATAAACATCGATCAGACGGGAGATAGAGATACAAAGTAACATTGTTTATAAACATCGATCAGGCGGGAGATGGAGAGATACAAAGTAACATTGTTTATAAACATCGATCAGACGGGAGATAGAGATACAAAGTAACATTGTTTATAAACATCGATCAGACGGGAGATAGATACAAAGTAACATTGTTTATAAACATCGATCAGACGGGAGATAGAGATACAAAGTAACATTGTTACTTTAGAATATAGTGTGTTTTATTCATCTTCACATGAAAGGAATGAGCTTCTATCTGCAGATGATGTCAGTGAATCGTTTCCGCGCCGCATTATAGCGGAAATCCTGCTCCAGGGCGGCACGGGTGCGCACAATCACATACATACACGTGATTTTCCAGTTCCAGGTAGGGGGCGCATGCGTGCCGTAACCGCGCCGCCATTCATGGCCTCGGTTGTTGATCACTGCTGGCACCCTGTGATCGCGGAGTATATCTGACGCGGGAGAGACCCGTGTATAAACAGCACAGATCTCTCCCCTGTCAGCTCCTGCACACTGCTTTGTATAGCTCTGCATAGCAGCATGCTCACAGTGAAACACTCCCAGCACACAGGTAACCCTTTGATCGCCCCTCATGTTAACCCCTTCCTGTCCAGTGCCATTAGTACAGCGTCAGTGCCTTTTTATTAGCACTGATCACTGTATTGGTGTCACTGGGGAGGTCAGTGACACCAAGTCAGTTTCCCCCCCCCCCCCCCCCCAGTGTCAGAATGCCCCCGCCGCAGTCGCTGATCGCCGCCATTACTAGTGAAAAAAAAATCCCAGTCTATCCCGCCATTTGTAGACGCTATAACTCACGTGAACCAATTAATTTCCACGTATCGGGATTTTTTTCAGCGAAGACACGGAGCGGGAGACATTTTTTTTGCCAAAATTTATGAGGAAATTTGATTTTTTGTTTTTTTTTTACTGGAAAATAGCAAAAATATTGTTTGTTTTTTTTAAACTGTCGGTCTTTTTTTTGTTTATAGCGCAAAAAATAAAAACCGCAGAAGCTCTATTAGTGGGGGGAAAAAGGACGTAGATGTCATTTGGGTGCAGCGTTGCATGACCGCGCAATTGTCAGTTAAAGTAACGCTGCGCCGTATCGCAAAAAATGGCCTGGTCAGGAGGTGGGTGGGGGGGAATCCTCTGAAGGGGGGGGGGGGAATAATCTGGGGGGGGGGGGGGGGGGGGAATCCTCTGGAGGGGGGGGGAATAATCTGGAGGGGGAGGGGGGAAGAATCCTCTGGAGGGGGGGGGGGAATAATCTGGAGGGGGAGGGGTTAAATAAAATGTGTTCCTATGTAACCCTTTAGCTCGCCATCGACGGCGAGTTTCTTTTGTTCACCCGGCGGGGTAATCTGTGTGTTGTTGGAGAGATTTCCCCAATATGGCGGCGTTCCTGGCTGCGTCTGCCGCATGTCATCGTAGCTGTAAACATTGGCGCGGCGCGGCCAGCAGAACACGGCGCTGAATTCCACAGCTGACAGCTCAGAAGATTCCTGGGGGGAGGGGGGGGGGGAATCTACAGACTGGAATTCTGGAATTCCAGCGCATTGCGCCGCTTCCTGTGCCGACATATGGGATCCATTAGGAGCGACTTATCCCGAGACGAGAAAAACAAGAGGGAAGATATGACCGCCATGACACCGCGCCGACCTCCCTCCCCTCCCCCCCTGAACCCAGCGCAGCCTCATAGCCATGGCTGGGAATGGAAGGTACGTTAGACGCGGTCAGCTGCGGGGCAATCAGTGCGAATGGCCGCCGGTGTCTAAATGTTACGTCAACTCTGCAGCCGGTGAAGGATAATGTTTGTGCCTTGAATCGGATCACCCGCATTGGCCACTCGGACCGCGCAGAGTGACCGCCACACCCACCTCGCCCCTATGAGCAGTACACAGGCGTCCTAATTACGTATGACATCACCGCCATCCCCCGCTGCCAAGAACCCCACCCAGATCCTCCGCCATGACTGAACGCCGGCCAGAATGAAGTTAGAGAAAATCCGGAGCAATCCAAGCCGTCAGGGCGGAGCTCTCCCATATAATCCTCCCGGGACAGGCTCATGAAGAGTCCAGCCCCCGAGGGACCTCCACCAATCACCTTTCCAGCCTCCCCACCAGACTTGCACTGGTGTACCGGCTCCTCCCCTTCAGTCTCGAACAGGCGTACCGGCTCCTCCCCTCCAGTCTTGCACAGGCGTACCGGCTCCTCCCCTTCAGTCTTGCACAGGCGTACCGGCTCCTCCCCTTCAGTCTTGCACAGGCGTACCGGCTCCTCCCCTTCAGTCTTGCACAGGTGTACCGGCTCCTCCCCCTTCAGTCTTGCACAGGTGTACCGGCTCCTCCCCTTCCTTGCACACCGGCTCCTCCCCTTCAGTCTTGCACAGGTGTACCGGCTCCTCCCCTTCAGTCTTGCACAGGTGTACCGGCTCCTCCCCTTCAGTCTTGCACAGGTGTACCGGCTCCTCCCCCCTTCCTTCACCGGTCTCCCCTTCAGTCTTGCACAGGTGTACCGGCTCCTCCCCTGGACTGAAATGGCTTCCTCTGATGTCACTGCACACTGTGAGGTTCCCACAATGTGCATTAGAAGCTGCAGCAAGTCAGATGGAGCTCCAACTCCTTTCCTGGCTGGAGGACGCCCAGCATCATCTAGCTCTTTCCAACCTGACACCCACCCCTCATGGCATTTTGATATTTGCATAACCCCTCCCACTGCTTACATCAGGAATGAGGGCTTTTCAGAGGAGCACTGAGGCTGTGCTACTTTCAGAAAGTTATGTACAGCACCCTTCCAGCTCCTCCCACCAGGCCGTGATCTGCCTGCATCGCATAGCGAAGCATAGAGACCAAGTGATGACATTACTGGACCTAAAATAAGGCATATAATGAAAATAGAAAGGTTTTATTTAAAATATACTGATAGGGGGGGGGGAGGGGGAGGAGCCAGGGAAGGCAAGAAATAACCAGATTAATCTTCAGCTTTCACATGGCGGCTCCGGGTCTCTCTGGTCATCAGAAGATCGGTAAAAGAGATGACTGAAATGTACTTTCTGAAAATCGACTTTTGCAGTTCGGTGGATATACACTTTAAGGTCCATTTGCCCCAATCAATGTTCTAGGCGTAGTGGGAGGAGTCACCCAATGGCTTCTCATGTCTCGGGGACTCCAGTGGTCAGGTCTCTCTGGCCGGTTCCCGGCTCTGCTCCTGCACACTGGAGAGTTTTGGGTGTTCTCCTCCTCCTCCTTTGTGGGGTTCCTGCCCAGCTTTGTTCCCATTCACTGCTGTGTCCCCCCCCATGTGGTGTCCCCGTATTCTAAAGGAATCAGCAGCAGTGACCCCAGAGCAGGGGTGGACTGACCATTTGGAAACTCGGGCACTGCCCAAGGGCCCGGGGTCAGTAGGGGGCCCCATGAGATGCCACTGGTACCTTTTTTATAGGCTTTTTTGAGTTTGGGCAAGGACACAGGGGCCCCATGATCCCCTATTGCCCGGGGGCCCCATGAGTTGTCAGTCCGCCCCTGCCCCAGAGGGACCCCGAAACTGTAATATGGGCCACGCATCACATCCACGGGAAACGTCACATTAAATCCAATTTCTCATCTACTGGAAATTCGGCATCAACAGATGAATCGATTTTCCATTTCCAAACCGACTTCTCAGCCCCGTACAGGTCAGCCGAGAGCGCAGATCCAGCCGACTTACCCAAAGCTTCCACCAAGACGATCTCATCCTTGCAGAGTTTATGGCAGGTGTGGTTGTCGGCAAGGCGCCCCGTCTGGTACAAGCGGCACTCGATACAGTCCCTGCGGAACAGAAGACACTGTGAGGGACCAGACGTCAGAACATCCAAGGTTCAGTCCATCAGAAACACGCCCTTCCCCCCCCCCATTGGGAGGATCTCCTCTCCAGTTCCTGCAAACCAGCCAGTCATCACAACAGCGCCCCCCCCCCCCCCAGGGGGTATTTATTTCCTATTCTAGGAGGAATGTGAACACCCAACGTTGGTTGAGGAGGCCTTAGCACTGGAGTCAGCAGATCATTTAGCCCCATTGGACCTCACCAGTTCAGGTGTCCCCAGTGAGGGGTCCCGGTAATCCTCCATCATACAAGAACATTGTAGACAATTGGGCTCTTCCAGCCTTGTGGGAACAGTTTGGTGAAGACCCTTTTCTGTTCCCCCATGACTGTCCCCAGTGCCAGCTCCATATAGACATGGAGGACCAGTCTGGTGTGGAGGAACAACAGTGTCCTGTACACAGCCCTGACCTCAACCCTACCGGACATCTTGGGGATGGATTGAAACTCCAATGGTGAGCCAGGTCTTTTGTGGTGACCAATGTGGGGCCCAACATGTGAGCAAGGTCTTTTTTTTTGGTGCCCAAAGTGTGAGCCAGGTCTTACTATTAGTTCCCAATGTGGGGCCCAACATGTGAGCCAGGTCTTTTTGGTGCCCAACATATGAGCAAGGTCTTTTTTTTGGTGCCCAACAGGTCAGTCAGATCTTTTTTTGGCATCTAACGTGTGGCCCAACATGTGAGCCAATTCTTTATTTTTTGTGCCCAACGTGGGTCCAACATGTGAGCCAGGTCCTTTTCTTGGCGCCCAACATTTGAGCCAGGTCTTTTTTGGCGCCCAACATGTGAGCCATGTCTATTTTTGGCGCCCAACATGTGAGCCAGGTCTTTTTTTTTGGCACCCAACGTGTAAGGCAAGTCTTTTTGTTGCTCAACATGCCCCGTATGTGCTGTATACCCCCTAGGTACTATAGGACCCCCTATGTATTATATGATTCCATACGTACTCTATAACCCCCAATGTACTATAGGACCCCCTATGTATTATATGATTCCATACGTACTCTATAACCCCCAATGTACTATAGGACCCCCTATGTATTATATGATTCCATACGTACTCTATAACCCCCAATGTACTATAGGACCCCCTATGTATTATATGATTCCATATGTACTCTATAACCCCCAATGTACTATAGGACCCCCTATTATATGATTCCATACGTACTCTATACCCCCAATGTACTGTAGGACCCCCTATGTATTATATGATTCCATACGTACTCTATAACCCCCAATATACTGTAGGACCCCCTATGTATTATATGATTCCATACGTACTCTATAACCCCCAATGTACTGTAGGACCCCATATGTATTATATGATTCCATACGTACTCTATAACCCCCAATGTACTGTAGGACCCCCTATGTATTATATGATTCCATACGTACTCTATAACCCCCAATATACTGTAGGACCCCCTATGTATTATATGATTCCATACGTACTCTATAACCCCCAATGTAC
The DNA here is from genome assembly GCA_951230385.1 of Staurois parvus. Classification (NCBI taxonomy): domain Eukaryota; kingdom Metazoa; phylum Chordata; class Amphibia; order Anura; family Ranidae; genus Staurois; species Staurois parvus. The sequence continues at coordinate 182,641 of CATNWA010000189.1, read as the reverse complement.
TGTAGGACCCCATATGTATTATATGATTCCATACGTACTCTATAACCCCCAATGTACTGTAGGACCCCCTATGTATTATATGATTCCATCCGTACTCTATAACCCCCAATGTACTATAGGACCCCCTATGTATTATATGATTCCATCCGTACTCTATAACCCCCAATGTACTGAAGGACCCCATATGTATTATATGACCCCTTAGGTACTGTAGGTCCCCTATGTATTATATTATTCCATATGTACTGTAGGACCCCCTATGTACATGTGAACCAAATCTTTTTTTTTTTTATGGTGCCCAACGTGGGCCCAAAATGTGAGCTAGGTCCTTTTCTTAGCGCCCAACATGTGAGCCAGGTCTTTTTTTGGGTGCCAAACATGTGAGCCATTACTTATTATTGGTGCCCAACGTGGGCCCAACATGTGAGCTAGGTCCTTTTCTTGGCATCCAACATGTGAGCCAGGTCTTTTTTTTTTTGGACGCCCAACATGTGAGCCAGGTCTTTTTTTGGCATCCAACATGTGAGCCATGTCTATTTTTGGCATCCAACATGTGAGCCAGGTCTATTTTTGGCATCCAACATGTGAGCCATTTTTTGGATGCCCAAAATGTGAGCTATGACTTATTATTGGTGCCCAACGTGGGACTAACGTGAACCAAATCTTTTTTTTTTTTTTTGGGTGCCCAACGTGGGGCCCAACATCTGAGCCGGGTCTTCTCATCCAACATCAGTAGCTGACCTCACAAATGGACACCAAATGCCCACGGAGACCCTCCAAAGTCTTGCCTTCCCAGAAGAGTGGAGGATGGTAGGTCCACAGAGGGGACAACTCGATGTCATGTTCCTGGTTTTGGACTGGGATGTCCAGGAAGCTCATGTAGGTTTGGTGGTCAGGTGGCCACAAAGTTTTGCCCATAAAGTGTCCATAAAGGTGCGGCCCCACCAGGCAGCACAGCCGGCACTCTCTATCGCGGTTCAGAAACACAGTTTTTTCCCTCCCCCCTCCCCCACCTTTGATGCTGGACGGCCACAGATTTGTAACATGAAGCCCGGCGGTAGCGCCATCACCAGGGCGGAGAGCTTACCTTTTCGTCCCGCAGGCGTCGGGGCAGGTGGGGCATTTCTCGCAGGTCTCCCCGAACGCCCCCGGCTCCACGCACTGGCAGCGGCCGCACACGCAGTTCCCTTTCCCGCTGCACATCTGCCCGTCGCTGGACATGCAGCTGCTGGTCTCAGTAGTGCAGTTACAGTTGTCACCGATGTAGCCGGTGTGACACTTACATTCTCCGCAGTCGCATTCACCGTGACCTGCAACACAAGAGATTTCCCGTCACTCCACAATGGGTGTCACTGACACCTTACAATACACAACAGCGGCATTGTCCAGGAAAGCTCCGCCCTTCAGCTGCAGTCAGTGACTGTGCCTAGGCTGAGATGATGTCATCAGTCTGCTGCAGGCAGGAGGAAGCATTTCCTCAGTCTCCCCTCCCACAGTGATCAGACTGTACATTGTAACTTTGTAGAAGGAGGAGGAGTCATTTCCTCAGTCCTCCCCCAGTGATCAGACTATACATTGTAACTTTGTAGAAGGAGGAGGCATTTCCTCCTCCCTCCCCCAGTGATCAGACTGTACATTGTAACTTTGTAGAAGGAGGAGGGGGCATTTCCTCAGTCTCCCCTCCCCCAGTGATCACATTGCACTGTGCCGTCTGTCTAACACAGTAAACATGCTGACATGAGGGAAGCATGCAGACTTCATTAATCGTCCTCCTTCATTGGCTTTCCTGCTGCTGGCGTTGTGTTCCCTATTGATAATTTTGACATATATATACTTCTGTCTTCATGGATCATAGATGTGACTGACAACCTGTGCGCGGTTCAGGGATCGGTGCACAGTGCAGGGATTGGTGCAGTGATCTGTGTGCGCGGTGCGGGGATCAGTGAGGGGATCTGTGCGCGGATCGGTGAGGGGATCTGTGCGCGGTGCGGGGATCAGTGAGGGGATCTGTGTGCGCGGTGCGGGGATCAGTGCGGTGATCTGTACGCGGATTGGTGCGGGGATCTGTGCGGGGATTGGTGCACTTGGATTTCTCTGGGCGGAGTTGAGAACTCCCCATCAGAGAGGGGCGGGGAGATGGAAGCGGCGGTGGCGGGGGGGGGGGGGGGGGGGGTCGCTGTGCTCAGACCTTTCCATGGGGGAGCAATGAAGAGACATTCCGGATGAATCCGTATTTATTGTCGGAGGATCAGGATTCCCAGCATGGAGGAATGAACTCCGGGAGGTCGCAGGCAGGACAGCGTTGGGTGTTATAGTCCGGGGACACCGTGTCGGCCCCTCCAGAACCCCCGCCAAGCCTGGACTTGCCCCTCCCCCATCACGCCGTACAAAGATCAATAAACTATTCCTGCCAGTTATTGGTTGGTCTTCACCAATCCGCGACTGATCTCCCCCCAGACTGCGACCCCGAGAACCCCGAAAGCACAACACAGGGACATGGCTGGTGTACTAAATCCAACTGTATGTACAACCTCACATGGAGGATCTTACCCACTACTCCACCCAACACATACCCTCCGCTCCACCCCAACGCATGCACACCGCTCCACCCCAACACAGACCCACCATTCCACCCCAGCGCATCCCCACCGCTCCTCCCCAGCGCATCCCCCACCGCTCCACCCCAACGCATCCCCACCGCTCCACCCCAACGCATCCCCACCGCTGCACCCCAACGCATCCCCACCGCTCCTCCCCAACGCATACCCACCGCTCCACCCCAACGCATACCCACCGCTCCACCCCAACGCATACCCACCATTCCACCCCACCACAGACCCACCGCTCCTCCCCAGCGCATCCCCACCGCTCCTCCCCAACGCATCCCCACCGCTCCACCCCAACGCATCCCCACCGCTCCTCCCCAACGCATCCCCACCGCTCCACCCCAACGCATCCCCACCGCTCCACCCCAACGCATCCCCACCGCTCCTCCCCAACGCATCCCCACCTCTCCTCCCCAACGCATCCCCACCGCTCCACCCCAACGCATCCCCACCGCTCCTCCCCAACGCATCCCCACCGCTCCACCCCAACGCATAAACCACCGCTCCTCCCCAACGCATCCCCACCTCTCCTCCCCAACGCATCCCCACCGCTCCACCCCAACGCATCCCCACCGCTCCACCCCAACGCATCCCCACCGCTGCACCCCAACGCATCCCCACCGCTCCTCCCCAACGCATCCCCACCGCTCCTCCCCAACGCATCCCCACCGCTCCTCCCCAACGCATACCACCGCCACCGCTCCCCCCAACGCATACCCCACCGCTCCACCCCAACGCATACCCACCGCTCCCCCCAACGCATACCCACCGCTCCACCCCAACGCATACCCACCGCTCCACCCCAACGCATACCCACCGCTCCTCCCCAACGCATACCCTCCGCTCCCTCCCCAACGCATACCCTCCGCTCCACCCCAACACAGACACACGGCTCCACCCCAACACAGTCCCACCGCTCCACCCCACCACATACCCACCGCTCCTCCCCACCACATACCCACCGCTCCTCCCCACCACATACCCACCGCTCCACCCCACCACATACCCACCGCTCCCTCCCCACCACATACCCACCGCTCCACCCCACCACATACCCACCGCTCCTCCCCCCACCACATACCCACCGCTCCTCCCCCCCATACATACCCACCGCTCCTCCCCACCACATACCCACCGCTCCACCCCACCACATACCCACCGCTCCTCCCCAACACAGACTATACCCGGCTCCATCGATGTCTCCATGCATCTCCAGTATTGTCATTCTTATTGCAGAGTAATGCCGACACAAGTCCTGGATATGGAGGGAAGGATTCATATCACAGAGAAGGATTACAATGTATCCAAACCGAACTTCACACAAGATACTGGAATGTCCAAAAGTTTAAAAAGATGCAAAAAAACCCCGATCACTATTCCCCCCCCCCCCCCATATCACAAACAGGGGGCGCTAATGGCATTTAGGCCGGCCATAGATGGATCAAACCTCAGACAGTCCCGGCTGAACCGGCCAAGATTCAATCCATCTATGGGCAGGCTGGCAATCCATCGACCAACTTCAGTACAACCAGCCTGCCGGAATGTGTGCACGTGATCGCTGCCAGCGGCTGTAGCCACCAGCAGTGATCATTGGGAAGGCTCCCGCCAGCAGAACACATGAACATTGCAGGAGGAATTCCCCCATCAACACTGCAACCCGTGGAGGGAGGATAGAAAATTGCATCACCTTTGTGCTGCCTACGAGGCCTCAGGCTTCAAGTGTAACTCCATGTTTAATACCTCTGACCTCCAGCCCCCCCCCCCCGCTTGTATCAGATAAGGAACGCACTGCACCGGGCGCTGCCGCAGAGTCACGCACGGACCCCCCACTTACTCTGATATTCCCAGCAGTGCCCAGTGTGGGGGGGGTCCTCGTCTGATATGGACAGGTCAGGGGGGGGCCACTCTAATGAATGACGATGTGTGGAAGGAGGTGATTAAGGACTGTACTATCCTGGCTGTGGGGGAGGTATATATGGTTTATGGACGCTGTGTGTTCAGCCAATGGGGGGGGGGGGGGGGGGGGGGGGGGGGGGGGGGGGGGTAGTAGAAATGCTCACAGTCCTAGATTTCGGGGACATCCACCCCCCCCCCCCCCCAACTGTTTGTGAGGATTTAAAAAAGATTTTTATGGTTGATCTCCATATCAGTTCACCTCAAAGTCAGCAAATCCTTTATTGTGTGTATGTACCATATGACCCCCCATGTACTGTATGACCCCCCATGTACTCTATGACCCCCTATATACTGTATGACCCCCTATATACTGTATGACCCCCTATGCACTGTATGACCCCTATATACTGTATGACCCCCCATGTACTGTATGACCCCCTATATACTGTATGACCCCCTATGCACTGCAGGAGACCCCCCTATGCGCTGTATGACTCCCTATTGTCAGACCTCCTATATACTGTAGAACCCCATATATACTGTATGCCCCCCCTCCATGTACTGTATGATCCCATATGTACTGTATGACTCTATTATACTGTGTATGATCCCATGTGTGCTGTATACCCCCTAGGCACTGTAGGACCCCCTATGTATTATATGACCCCATATATGTATTGTATGACCCCCATATATACTGTATGACCCCCTATGAACTGTGTGACTCCATATATATTGTAGGACCCCCTATGTACTGTATGACCCCCTATACATTGTATGACCCCCTATGTACTGTATGACTTCCTATATATATATTGTGTGGCCCTATATGACCCCCCCTATGTACTGTATGACCCCCATATGTACTGTATGACCCCCTATATATTGTGTGGCCCTACTGTATGACCCCCTATGTACTGTATGACCCCCTATATTTTGTGTGGACCCCCCTATGTACTGTATGACCCCCCTATATATTGTGTGGCCCCCTATGTACTGTATGACCCCCTATGTACTGCATGACTCCCTATATATTGTGTGGCCCCCTATGTTCTGTATGACCCCCTATATATATATTGTGTGGCCCCCTATGTACTGTATGACCCCCTATATATTGTGTGGCCCCCTATGTACTGTATGACCCCCTATGTACTGCATGGCTCCCTCTATATTGTGTGGCCCCCTATGTACTGTATGACCTCCCTATTGTACTGGCATGACTCCCTCCCTATATATTTTGTGTGGCCCCCTATGTACTGTGTGGCCCCTTCTGTACTGTAGCCCCTATATATTGTGTGACCCCCCCCTATGTACTGTATGACCCCCTATGTACTGCATGGCCCCTCATATATTGTGTGGCCCCCTATGTACTGCATGACTCCCTATATATTGTGTGACCCCCCCCTATGACCCCACTGTATGACCCCCCTATATATTTTGTGTATGACCCCCCATGTACCCCCTTATGTACTGTATGACCCCCCATGTACTGTATGACCCCCCATGTACTGTATGACCCCCCCTGTTCTGTATGACCCCCCCCCCTGTTCTGTATGACCCCCCATGTACTATCTATAAACTGTAACCAGAAGTTGTTGGCTTCATTCAGCGGCCGACATTCTCTGAACCCGAATAACCTCAACATACGGAGAGAGCGCAATGTGCGGCGGATCTCTGACAGGAGGGAAGTATGACCAGGAAAAGAAAGGAGACAACTGATGTGTGCAGAATGAGGCCGAACTCCTCCCATACACTGGGGGGGGGGGGGGGGGTTACAATTCAGGAAGCAGTCAGTCCAATCCAAGAGCCGGCCGTCATTCAGAACGATAACAAAGTAACAAAAAAACTGAAAAGGCTTTAAAAACGGAAATAATTGTATTTTTGTTTATTTTTGAGCTTCCTGTCCCTTTAAATAGAGTGGATTTCCCGCTGCGCACTGCCAGGCGAGCCGCGACACGGAGCGTCCGCGCTGAGCGCTGCATTTCCCACCGCCGGGCCCCCCCCGCCCTGCGCCAAGAAAGAAGGAAAACATGTCGCGGCTCCCCGCCGTCTCCCTCTGATAAATGGAGGAATCAGTTACTGTTGACACAACTTCACACCAGGCCCCGGGCGGGCGAGGCTGCGGAGAGCGGGGGAACCGCGTTCCCGGCCACGGCGCCCCCCGGGGGACTGACACCCCCCATTGTCAGCCGCTTCCTGAACCTGGAGAAAAGCTGTATGGTTAACCCCCCCGTGTGATTGGTTGGGGGGGGGTCTGCAGAGAATTCTGGGAGTGTGGTTGGGGGGGGTCTGCAGAGAATTCTGGGAGTGTGGTTGATGGGGGGGGGGGGTCTGCAGAGAATTCTGGGAGTGTGGTGGGGGGGGGGGTCTGCAGAGAATTCTGGGAGTGTGGTTGGGGGGGGGGGGTCTGCAGAGAATTCTGGGAGTGTGGTTGGGGGGTCTGCAGAGAATTCTGGGAGTGTGGTTGGTTGGGAGTGTGGGGGGGGGGGGGGTCTGCAGAGAATTCTGGGAGTGTGGTTGGGGGGTCTGCAGAGAATTCTGGGAGTGTGGTTGGGGGGGGGGGTCTGCAGAGAATTCTGGGAGTGTGGTTGGGGGGTCTGCAGAGAATTCTGGGAGTGTGGTTGGGGGGGGGGGGGGTCTGCAGAGAATTCTGGGAGTGTGGTTGGGGGGGTCTGCAGAGAATTCTGGGAGTTTGGTTCCCCCCCATCGCTTCATTGACATGGGCGGCGGTTCCTTGTCGGAGACCTCTCTGCGCTGTCCCACGCTCTGCCCGCCGCGCCTCGTACGGTTTTGTCTCCTCTATTATCTGGGCGCTGTGTATGGAGCCGGAGCTTTATTAATAGAAGAGAATGGCGATATCACCTCCGAAGGACAGACCCCCCCCCCACGGCCCCCTCCCCGGCCCCACCAGCCCTTTCATTCACTGATTAATATGCAAGCCAGGCTGGAGAATCGGCCCTCGCCGGGTAGAAAACCCAAATATTATCCCAGGCCGGCCCCTCCCCCCGCTCCCTGTCCTTGGAGCACTCTGCTATTATATTATTATCTTTTATTTATATAAAACGTTCCGTACCCCCCCCCCCCCCCCTCCGTACCCCCCCCCTCCCCCCCTCCATTCTATAAACAGGAGGAATGAAACAATGTATCAGAGTCTGACGGATCGATCCCGGGCGCTGCGCTCTGTATGGGGATTCCAGTGAATGAAGGAAACGTTCCGAAAATGAACATCACCCGCGCTTCCTCCACCAACCTACCAACGAACCAACAAACCGACCAACCGAATAAACAATAAACCAACAACCGACCGACCGAATAACCGACCAAACAAACCGGCTGACCGAATAACCAAAATTCCAACTGAATAAATAACCAACCTACCAACCCTAACAAACCAACCAACCGAACCAACCAACCAACCAACCAACCGACCGAATAACCAACCTACCAACCAAACCGAATAACCAACCAACCAACCAACCTACCAACCGATTAACCAACCTACCAACAAAATAACCAACCTACCAACCAACCGACCCCCGAGTAACCAACCTACCAACTGAATAACCAACCAACCGACTGATTAACCAACTGACCGACCGAATAACCAACCAACCAACCAACCGACTGATTAACCAACCAACCGACCAAAACAACCAACCTACCAACCAACAACCGAATAACCAACCTACCAACCACCGACTGAATTAACCAACCAACCGACCAAACAACCAACCTACCAACCAACTGACCGAATAAACAACCTACCAACCAACCGACCGAACCGATAATAACCGACCAACAAACCGCTGACCGAATAACCAAAATTCCAACTGAATAAATAACCTACCAACCAAATAACCAACCAACCAAATAACCAACCAACCCAACCAACCAACCAACCGAACCGATAACCAACCAACCGACCAACCAACCGACCGACCTGAATAAACCAACCTACCAACCGATTAACCAACCTACCAACCAAATAACCAACCTACCAACCAACCGACCGAGTAACCAACCTACCAACTGAATAACCAACCAAACCGACTGATTAACCAACTGACCGACCGAAATAACCAACCTAAAACAACCAACCGACTGATTAACCAACCAACCGACCAAACAACCAACCTACCAACCAACTGACCGAATAACCCAACCTACCAACCAACCGACCGAATAACCAACCTACCAACCAACCGACCGAATAACCAACCTACCAACCAACCGACCGAATAACCAACCTACCAACCAACCGACCGAATAACCAACCTACACAACCAACCAACCCTAATAACCAACCTACCAACCAACCGACCGAATAACCAACCTACCAACCAACCGACCAAACAATCAACCTACCAACCAACCGACCAAACAATCAACCTACCAACCAACTGGACCGAATAACTAACCTACCAACCAACCCGGGTCATGAAGGGGGAAAAACCTTCCATGGGGGGGGGCTAGTGGATAAAGCTGCAAAAACAAAAGTTTTGGATTTACTTTAAACTTTTACAACATTGCAGTTTGGCAGGAAGATTTGCACTGTCACCCGGGTTCACACTGATGTCTGCGTCATGACGTCACCCCGGGTTCATACTGATGTCTGCGTCATGACGTCACCCCGGGTTCATACTGATGTCTGCGTCATGACGTCACCCCGGGTTCACACTACTGCGGTGCGGAATTCTCAGCGTTTTCTGTGCGATTTCTGCAACACATCAGAATCGCCCCCCCCCCCCGTTCATGCGAACCGCTGCAGGTGTGAATGTTAACAACACTCCAAAAATCAGTCCGCAAAAACGCAGTGTGATGTGCAGAATCGGATCTCATAGGTGTGAATACCCGTGCGATCCGATTCTAGTGTCAACCCAAAAAAAGGGTCCTGCGTGTCTTTGGTGCGATTTACATACATAATGTCTGCCTCTGATCGCACCGCACACAAATCACGTGATCTGCACAGAATGCGCCGCGGCTCTTGAATCACACGCGATGTACCGCACAGCACATACGTGAACTCGGGCTCATTGGCCAGAAAAAAGAAAAAAAAAAGGAAAAGCCTTCAGTAAACATTGCGGTCTGCAGTGCAATGCTGAACATGAAGCCGAATATTTATTCATCGAACTACAAAGAGATACAAATGTCTCCAGATATTTACGAGCTCTAGAAATATAAACATCGCTACTGCGACCTCCAATCCAGACACTCTGCACCCAGGAGCCGCCGGGAGTCCCTCTGACCGCCATGCGGGGGAATCCCTCCCCCAATCATCATGGACTCTGACCACCATGCAGCACAGACACACACAATGCTCCTGATCTGTATGGAGGACATCCCCCCCCCTGCACACTCTCCATGACAATAACCCCCCCCCCCCCCCCCCCCAGGCTCTCTATTGACCCCCCCACCCCTGGCTGCTTTGTAGGCCAACTGCAATTAGTAATCCCAGTGGAGAGCTGCCCCCCTCCCCCCAATCTATTCACAGCTCCTCAGTGTCAGCATTGTTGGTGATGACAGGCGGGGAGGGGGGTGCGAGACCCCCACATTCCACAATCCAACCGAATAATTATATCAAATATTCCATTTATAGCTCAATCTACAAAAAACTTGCAGTGCCCCCCCCCCCCCCCCCTCCCCCCAGACAAGGGCAACTTCTCCTTCTGTGTGCTAAATCCTCTCCCTGCTACACCTGTCTTGCACAGGGTGTACAGGCTCCTCCCCCCCTCAGTCTGCACAGGTGTTACCTCCTCCCCCCTCAGTCTTGCACGGGGTGTACCGGCTCCTCCCCCCTCAGGTCTTGCACGGGTGTACCGGCTCCTCCCCCCTCAGTCTTGCACGGGTGTACCGGCTCCTCCCCCCTCAGTCTTGCACGGGTGTACCGGCTCCTCCCCCCCTCAGTCTTGCACGGGTTGTACCGGCTCCTCCCCCCTCAGTCTTGCACGGGTGTACCGGCTCCCCCCCCCTCAGTCTTGCACGGGTGTACCCGGCTCCTCCCCCCTACGGGTGTACCGGCTCCTCCCCCCAGTCTTGCACGGGGTGTACCGGCTCCTTCCAGTCTTGCACAGGTGTACCGGCTCCTCCCCCCCAGTCTTGCACGGGTGTACAGGCTCTCCTCCCCCTCAGTTGCACAGGTGTACCGGCTCCTCCCCCCTCAGTCTTGCACAGGTGTACCGGCTCCTCCCCCCCTCAGTCTTGCACAGGTGCACCGGCTCCTCCCCCCTCAGTCTTGCACAGGTGTCCCGGCTCCTCCCCCTCAGTCTTGCACAGGTGTACCGGCTCCTCCCCCCCCTCAGTCTTGCACAGGTGTACCGGCTCCTCCCCCCTCAGTCTTGCACAGGTGTACCGGCTCCTCCCCCCTCAGTCTTGCACAGGTGTACCGGCTCCTCCCCCCTCAGTCTTGCACAGTTTTGTGTACCGGCTCCTCCCCTTCAGTCTTGCACAGGTGTACCGGCTCCTCCCCTTCAGTCTTGCACAGGTGTACTGGCTTCTCCCCCTGGACTGGAATTACTTCCTCTGATGTCACTGCACACTGGGAGCTTCTCACAATGTGCATTAGAAGCTGCAGCCAGTCAAATAGCGCTCCCCCTCCCAGAAAGGGGGAGGGGGGAGGCCCGGGAGAGGGGAGGCCATGGTGTGGGGAACCTCTAGTACTGAAGAGTCCACTCTTCTCCGGGATCTGTAGGACCGTCCTGAACCCCGAGGAAGGGAAGCCGGTCCCAAGAAACGCGTCGGATGAAAAAAGTTTCTCTTTTTTTTTTGGTTATTTTAACAAGATTTCATGAATGTCAAATATTCATTTAGTTACATCAAGAAATGGAGACATTGTATCTCTGTGCATCTCTCAGGATTCCCCTCCCCCCCATTACTACACACGACATGTGACAGGTGGCCGGTCATGCTGGGAGATGTAGTGCAGCAACCTACAGCTTTCATGTTGTCTGACCTCAAACACGTAATTAGTCGCCATCTCCCAGCGATAATCCGCCGGCCACGCCCCCCCGCGCCTGAGATCACCGCGACCCTGGAAGTCCCTGACGTGAGATGCCACAGAGAGCCGTTTCCCAGAAGTCAGCGCAGTCACCGCCGGCTGAACGCCGTGTTTTCTTTCCTCTATTTTTAGCTTCTCAACGAAATCCTGATGTTCGGCCGCAAAAAATGATTGTGATTCCTGGAGAGCGGCCAGCGTTCCGGCCCAAAACGCCGACGCATCAACCTTTCCAAACACTGGTGTACCGGGAGGAAACTTTCCACCCCTCCCCCCTATATATCCCAGACAGGGCCCGCTAAGGTCGCTACTAAACACCCAGGCTTAAAGGGGAACTCCGCTATCCCTAGAAACCCCCCCCCGTCTTTGCAATTTTCCTCCCCTTCAGTCTTGCACAGGTGTACCGGCTCCTCCCCTCCAGTCTTGCACAGGTTTTACCGGCTCCTCCCCTCCACTCTTGCACAGGTGTACCGGCTCCTCCCCTCCACTCTTGCACAGGTGTACCGGCTCCTCCCCTCCACTCTTGCACAGGTGTACCGGCTCCTCCCCTTCAGTCTTGCACAGCTGTACCGGCTCCTCCCCTTCAGTCTTGCACAGCTGTACCACCGGCTCCTCCCCTTCAGTCTTGCACAGCTGTACCGACTCCTCCCCTTCAGTCTTGCACAGCTGTACCGGCTCCTCCCCTTCAGTCTTGCACAGGTGTACCGGCTCTTCCCCTTCAGTCTTGCACAGGTGTAACCGGCTACTCCCCCTCCATTCTTGCACAGGTGTACCAGCTCCGCCCCCCTCCAGTCTTGCACAGGTGTACCGGCTCCTCCCCCCAGTCTTGCACAGGTGTACCGGCTCCTCCCCTCCAGTCTTGCACAGGTGTACCGGCTCCTCCCCCCTCCAGTCTTGCACAGGTGTACCGGCTCCTCCCCTCCAGTCTTACACAGGTGTACCGGCTCCTCCCCTCCAGTCTTACACAGGTGTACCGGCTCCTCCCCTTCAGTCTTGCACAGGTGTACCGGCTCCTCCCCTTCAGTCTTGCACAGGTGTACCGGCTCCTCCTCCCCTTCAGTCTTGCACAGGTGCTCCTCACAATGTGCATTAGAAGCTGCAGCAAGTCAGATAGAGCTCATTTCCTGGCTGGAGGACACCCTTCATCATCTAGCCCAGGGGTAGGCAACCTGCGGCTCTCTAGCTGTTGTGTACAGAGATGTGCGGTCGGGCTCGGTTCCGGAAATGCTGCAGCAGAATGGCACCTGCATCGGTCTCCTGGCCATCTGAGCATGTGACTGGCAACGGTCCAAATCCTTCCCTGCTTTGCGTGTGTGAGGACAGGCCCACTGCACATGTGCAGACTGTACCAGGACCTGATGGCTGGGCAGAGCCCCATGGGCGTATCTGTGCCTGCATGAACATGGTGATGTCAGAATGGAAGGGCGGAGCCTGGCCAGACTGAAGATTTGCTTTAAAGGCCAAGTCCACCTCTCTGACCTTGTTCCATGTTACCCCCATGGTCCCCCCCCCCCCCCCCCCCCCAAACCTCAAACCACCTCCCTACCCACAACCATTAGGGCTCCTCTTGATTTTCTTTTCTTTTTTGATGGGTGTGTCTGTGTGGCTCCGCCCACACTGTTGCGTCATCCATTTACAGATCCGTTCCCACAAACCTGTGAATGGAAGACTACATGTCCCATCAGTCCCCGCAGGCGACTCGTAGCTCCTATTGGAGGACAAATATGGTGACATCACTGCAGCCCAGCAATACCTCCTCCAGCCCTAGAGCGATAGGTCCGTACCTGCGCACAGACCTGGAGCCAGAGGAGGAGCCTGTGCATGTGCCAGCCAATCACGGGTCACAGCTGCAACGCTCTGCAGGCTCCATTGCAAAACATCAAATCCCCTTTCCTTTTTTTTTTTTTTAAATATGGGTTCACTTATTATAATCCTTATTTATATTATTAATAATCATTTTTTTTTTTTTAATGTATAGCACCGGCGTCCCTCAGTTTACGAATTTAATTCGTTCAGCGGGATCTTTCGTATTGCAAAAAATTCGTAAACCGAAGCACAGTTTCCAATAGGAATGCATTGAAAGCCAATGAATCTGGAGGACAGAAAAAAGTAAAGAAAAAAAAAAGAAAAAAGTATTTTATCTGTTCAAATCTCTTTATAAAGTGCACTTTAAAGACACAAATACTGTACAGGGACGAGATTAAAAATGAATTCATAAATACAGTCAGGTCCATAAATATTGGGACATGGACACAATTCTAACATTTTTGGCTCTATACACCACAATGGATTTGAAATGAAACAAACAAGATGTGCTTTAACTGCAGACTGTCAGCTTTAATTTGAGGGTATTTACAGCCAAATCAGGTGAACGGTGTAGGAATTACAACAGTTTGCATATGTGCCTCCCACTTGTTAGGGGGCCAAAAGTAATGGGACAATTGGCTTCTCAGCTGTTCCATGGCCAGGTGTGTGTTATTCCCTCATTATGCCAATTACAATGAGCAGATAAAAGGTCCAGAGTTCATTTCAAGTGTGCTATTTGCATTTGGAATCTGTTGCTGTCAACTCTCAAGATGAGATCCAAAGAGCTGTCACTATCAGTGAAGCCATCATTAGGCTGAAAAAAACAAAACAAACCCATCAGAGAGATAGCAAAAACATGAGGCGTGGCCAAAACAACTGCTTGGAACATTCTTAAAAAGAAGGAACGCACCGGTGAGCTCAGCAACACCAAAAGACCCGGAAGACCACAAAAAACAACTGTGGTGGATGAGCGAAGAATTCTTTCCCTGGTGAAGAAAACACCCTTCACAACAGTTGGCCGGATCAAGAACACCCTCCAGGAGGTAGGTGTATGTGTGTCAAAGTCACCAATCAGGAGAAGACTTCACCAGAGTGAATACAGAGGGTTCACCACAAGATGGAAACCATTGGGGAGCCTCAAACACAGGAAGGCCAGATTAGAGTTTGCCAAACGACATGTAAAAAAGCCTTCACAGTTCTGGAACAACATCCTATGGACAGATGAGACCGACATCAACTTGTACCAGAGTGATGGGAAGAGAAGAGTATGGAGAAGGAACTGCTCATGGTCCTCAGCATACCACCTCATCAGTGATCATGGTGGTGGTAGTGTCATGGCGTGGGCATGTATGGCTGCCAATGGAACTGCTTCTCTTGTATTTATTGATGATGTGACGGCTGACAGAAGCAGCCGGATGAATTGTGAAGTGTTTCGGGAATATTATCGGCTCATATTCAGCCAAATGCTTCACAACTCATTGGACGCTTCACAGTGCAGATGGACAATGACCCAAAGCAGAGACTGCAAAAGCAACCAAAGAAGTGGAATGTTCTGCAATGGCCAAGTCCATCACCTGACGTGAATCCGATTGAGCATTTCACTTGCTGAAGACAAAACTGAAGGGAAAATGCCCCAAGAACAAGCAGGAACTGAAGACAGTTGCAGTAAAGGCCTGGCAGAGCATCACCAGGGATGACACCCAGCGTCTGCTGATGTCTATGCGTTCCACACTTCAGGCTGTCATTGACTGCAAAGGATTTGTAACCAAGTATTAAAAAGTGAAAGTTTGATTTATGATTATTATTCTGTCCCATTACTTTTGGTCCCTTAACAAGTGGGAGGCACATATGCAAACTGTTGTAATTCCTACACCGTTCACCTGATTTGGATGTAAATACCCTCAAATTAAAGCTGACAGTCTGCAGTTAAAGCACATCTTGTTTGTGTCATTTCAAATCCATTGTGGTGTATAGAGCCAAAAATGTTAGAATTGTGTCCATGTCCCAATATTTATGGACCTGACTGTACATTGAAAACATAATTAATCCGTTCGTATTGCTAAAAAAAAAATAATGTGTAAAACTGAGCCATTATTTATGGATTTTCAGTCGTGAACCAAAAATTACGGTTAACTGAGACGTTCGTAACCCGAGGGACACCTGTATTATTATTATGTATATTATTATTATTTTTATCTTTTTTTATTTTATGTATATTGTTAATAATTTTATTTGTATTATTTTATTATGTATATTATTATTAATAATTGTATTTTTATTATTAATAAAAAAAAACATTATTGTTAATAACAACAATTTTATCTTTTTTATTTTGTTATGTATATTATTATTATAATATTATTTATGGCTAAATGGATCCTAGATTGTACGCTCCTCGGGGGGCGGGGAATGATGTGATTGTACAATATATATGTATGTAAAGCGCTACGTAAAAAAATTGACGGTGCTGTATAAAGTACCTGAAATAAAATATTATTTATATTAATAATTTAATTTTTATTATTAATAATAAAATAAAAAAAGATTATTAATAATAATAATAATTTTATCTTTTTTTATTTTATTATTTTTTAATAATTTTTTATCTTTATGTATTTTTTTATGTATATTTTTATATATTTTTTATTAATAATAATAAAATAAAAAGATAAAATTTTTTATTAATAATAAGTATAAATAATAATGTACATAATAATAAAAGATACAATTATAATAATAATATATAATTTTTGCAAAAGGTGGAATTTTCCTTTAAAATGAGAAAAAAAATTATTATCCAATGAGAGTAAAGCTTTATCTATCGTCGGTCATAAATGGGAACATCTGTCCGCCATACTGTAGTGAATGTCGGGATTGTAAAGGAGATGGATATATAGAGCGGATTCGGGGACGTCATGGTGCTCTTCCGCTGCGTCTCTGCTGACAGATGTAGTATTGATGCCGTGACCCAGTTTAATTATCTCCCCCCCCAGCGTCTGTCTCACACAATGGCCCTCCGGACAGACTAGGCCAGAGCTTTTTTTTTTTAACCCTTTACTGAGGACAATCTCCCCTCCCCCCCACCATACATCAGTCCCCCCTCCCCCACCATACACAAGTCCACCCTCCCCCCACCATACATCAGTCCCCCCTCCCCCCACCATACATCAGTCCCCCCTCCCCCCACCATACATCAGTCCCCCCCTCCCCCCACCATACATCAGTCCCCCCCCTGCCCCCCGCCATACAGCAATCCCCCATTCCCCCGCCATACATCAGTCCCCCCTCCCCCCGCCATACATCAGTCCCCCCTCCCCCACCATACATCAGTCCCCCCTCCCCCCGCCATACATCAATCCCCCCTCCCCCCGCCATAACATCAATCCCCCCTCCCCCACCATACATCAATCCCCCTTCCCCCACCATACATCAATCCCCCCCTCCCCCCACCATACATCAATCCCCCCCTCCCCCCACCATACATCAATCCTCCCCCCACCATACATCAGTCACCCCCCCTCCCCCCACCATACATCAATCCCCCCTCCCCCCACCATACATCAATCCCCCCTCCCCCCACCATACATCAATCCCCCCTCCCCCCACCACACATCAATCCCCCCTCCCCATACATCAATCCCCCCTCCCCCACCATACATGGAGGATGATGGATCATCTAGGACATGACGGGGAAAAAAATGGAAACAAAGTATACAAAGTTTTGTGATCTTCACCAAATCAGACATTCAGCTCCATTCACGTGTGACGTGTCATGTGACGCGGGACACTAAAGTCGCAGGTGGCGCCTCTGACAACCAATGACAACCGCTCTGTGCACGCTGCCGCGACTTGGGATCCGACCCCCCCCCGTCACATGACCTGTGAAATCCCATGGTAGTCAATGAGAGCTCCGCATTCTAACCGCCTTGTGCCCATAGACTTTAATAGAAGTCATCCAGGTCGGATCGTCATTTATATTGATGCGATTTGGATCCGACGTGACAGGAAGATTACCCAGCATTCCCTGAGAGTCGCTTCAGAGTAGTACTCAAGTCGCCCAGCAAAGTCACTCTGCAAGTCACATGACCTGTGAAATCCCATGTTAGTCAATGAGAGCTCCACCTTCTATCCGCCTTGTGCCCATAGACTTTAATAGAAGTTGGATCCTCCTCTATACTGATGCGATTTGGATCCGACAGGACAGGAAGATTACCCAGCATTCCCTGTAAAAGCCGCTTCAGAGTAGTACTCAAGTTGATCCGCAAGTCACATGACGTGAAATCCCATGTTAGCCAATTAGAGCTCCGCCTTGTGCCCATAGACTTTAATAGAAATCGCCTCCAAGTCGGATCCTTCTCTATATTGATGCAATTTGGATCCGACATGACAGGAAGATTACCCAGCATTCCCTGAAAGTCGCTTCAGAGTTGCTCCAGAGTAGCACTCAAGTCGCTTGGCAAAGTCGCTCTGCAAGTTGCGCGACTTTCAGATAGCAATAGTGTGAACTGAGACTAAATATGTGCGAAGTCGCAGCGGCAGTAAAAAAAAAAAAAAAGAAGGTTTTTGCACTACTTTGGTCCGACTTTCGTGCGATTTGAGTGCCACAGAGTGCAATGTAAACCCTCTAAAGATATATTATTATTAATAATAGTATCTTTTTTATTCTATTATGTATATTATTAATTTTATCTTTTTTTAAATTTTATTATGTATATTATTTAATAAAAATAAAATTATCAATAATAATCTTTTTATTTTACTATTATTAATAATTGAATATTTTTTATTTTATTATGTATATTATTATTAATAAAAATAAATTATTATTATTATTAAAAAAGATGTATTAATATTAATAATAATTGTATCTTTTTATTTTATGTATATTACTAATAATTTTAAAAGTCGCAGCTGTGACAATGGTCCGTTGCCATCAAAGTCGCCTCCAATTCTCCCCCATCCAACGTTGCGCTACAAAGTTGCACTTGAAATCGCGCTACTTTGGAGTTGCACTCGTGTGAATGGAGCCGAATTGACAGCCAACGAAGCATTTGCTGTGTAAGATCGCTGTCGCTGTGTAACCGATTTAAAGAGAACCCGTCAAGGAGGGGAGGAGTCCACACTGAGCAAACGATGACAGCGGGAGGAGTCCACACTGAGCAAACGATGACAGCGGGAGGAGTCCAGACTGAGCAAACGATGACAGCGGGAGGAGTCCAGACTGAGCAAACGATGACAGCGGGAGGAGTCCACACTGAGCAAACGATGACAGCGGGAGGAGTCCACACTGAGCAAACGATGACAGCGGGAGGAGTCCACACTGAGAAAACGATGACAGCGGGAGGAGTCCACACTGAGAAAACGATGACAGCGGGAGGAGTCCACACTGAGCAAACGATGACAGCGGGAGGAGTCCACACTGAGCAAACGATGACAGCGGGAGGAGTCCACACTGAGCAAACGATGACAGCGGGAGGAGTCCAGACTGAGCAAACGATGACAGCGGCAGGAGTCCACACTGAGCAAACGATGACAGCGGGAGGAGTCCACACTGAGCAAACGATGACAGCGGGAGGAGTCCACACTGAGCAAACGATGACAGCGGGAGGAGTCCACACTGAGCAAACGATGACAGCGGGAGGAGTCCACACTGAGCAAACGATGACAGCGGGAGGAGTCCACACTGAGCAAACGATGACAGCGGGAGGAGTCCACACTGAGCAAACGATGACAGCGGGAGGAGTCCAGACTGAGCAAACGATGACAGCGGGAGGAGTCCAGACTGAGCAAATGATGACAGCGGCAGGAGTCCCAACTGAGCAAATGATGACAGCAGCGACCGCGACATCAGCCGGGAGCGACTTAAGTGACAGCCGCATCAGCAGACCTGAAGAACCCATAACTGACATTTAACTGACATTTCCTATATCAAGCTTTGTTTGAGTAGGTAACGCCCGCATGTGATGCTGAGCTTCCATGATGATCTGAAATCCAATGAAAAAAAAGGGGCGGGGCAAGGGATGGTCAGGCTGGGGAGGAAAGGGCTACATGATAGACAAGTGCAGGACGTAAAAAAAAAAAAAAAAAAAATTGGTTTCGTTATTTAAATAATTTTCGTTAAATTTGTTTCATTCATTTAATTTGATTCAATTCGACCAAAGTTGGAAAATTCGAATCGGCATTTGAATTCTAAGTTATTCTATTCGAAATCCGAATTTCGGAGGATGGCGATTCTGTTTTATTGTTTTTCTATTCTGTTATGTATTCTAATCTATTTGAATTTGATTTTATTCTATTCAAAATTCGAATTTCGGAAGACGGTTATATTCTATTTTATTCTATTGAATTCCATTTTTTTTTGCTACTCTATTCGAATTTATTCCATTTGAATTCAGAATTTTGGAAGACAGATATATTGTATTCCATTATCTTATTTTCTATTCTTTTCTATTCTATTCTAATTTGATTTTATACTATTCAAAATTCGAAGTTTGGAAGACGGTTCTTCTATTTATATTCTTTTCGATCTATTTGAATTCAGATTTCAGCTCTCAGTAGGACGCGTCCCGTTTCCATCCGTCGATATTTATCACCTCGTCATCCTTCATTTAAGGCTCCAGCTAAATCTAGCGCCCCCTACATATATAATTCATAGCGATTATTTCTAGGCGCTGACCACAAGGATTGGATCTCCAGAACTCAGAGCGTGCCGAGTGCCAGGAGAGGATATTTCCAGTGTGCCGAGTGCGGGGGGGGGGGCAGGAACTGCCGATTCTACATCTACATTATTCATCAATCTGCAGGGGCTGTATTTATAGAGCCGGAATGTGGGAGCGACAGGAGTGAGACTACAACATCCAGGATGGAGAAGGAAGCAGGAAGGTGGCAGAACCAGATACAAAGCTACTTCCATAGTATACAGAGCCGACCTCCGATATCAGGAAGATACAGTGAAGGAAATGTGTATTTGCTCCCCCCTGATGCTGAATGATCGCCCCTCACACAGAAATGATCGGTCTAACAATGGAATGTTCGCCCCTCACACAGAAATGATCGGTCCAACAATGGAATGTTCGCCCCTCACACAGAAATGATCGGTCTAACAATGGAATGTTCGCCCCTCACACAGAAACGATCGGTCTAACAATGGAATGTTCGCCCCTCACACAGAAACGATCGGTCTAACAATGGAATGTTCGGTGTAACACTGAGAGACAGAATACAACAACAAATTCAGCAGAAATGCGTCTAACAAATGATGACGGATCTGCATGTTCATGAGGGAAAGAAGGATTTGATCCCCTATCATTCAGCAGGATTTCTGGCTCCCAGGTGTCTCTCATACAGGTAACAAGCTGAGATTAGAAGCAGTCTCTTAAAGGGAGTGCTGCTAATCTCATTGTGTTACCTGTATAAAAGACACCTGTCCACAGGAGCCATCAAACCATCAGATTCCAAACTCTCCACCATGGCAAAGAGCAAAGAGCTGTCCAAGGATGTCAGAGGAGACCAAAATCCAGCTCTTTGGCATCAACTCAACTCACCGTGTTTGGAGGAGGAGGAATGCTGCCTATGACCCCAAGAACACCATCCCAACTGTGAAACATGGTGGTGGAAACATTCAGCTTTGGGGTGTTTTTCTGCTAAGGGGACAGGACAACTGCACCGCATCAAAGGGACGATGGACGGGGCAATGTACCCTCAAATCTTGGGTGAGAACCTTCTTCCCTCAGCCAGGGCATTGAAAATGGTGGTGGATGGGTGTTCCAGCATGACAATGACCCAAAACACACGGCCAAGGCAACAAAGGAGCGGCTCAAGAAGAAGCACATTAAGGTCCTGGAGTGGCCTAGCCAGTCTCCAGACCTTCATCCGATGGAAAATCTGTGGAGGAGCTGAAAGTTTCGAGTTGCCAAACATCAGCCACCAAACCTTAATGACTTGGAGAGGATCTGCCAAGAGGAGTGGGCCAAAATCCCTCCTGAGATGTGTGTGCGAACCTGGGGGCCAACTCCAGGAAATGTCTGACCTCTGTGATTGCCAACAAGGGATTGGCCACCAAGTACTAAGTCATGTTTTGTGAAGGGGATCAAATCCTTCTTTCCCTCATGAACATGCAGATCCGTCATCATTTGTTAGACGCATTTCTGCTGAATTTGTTGTTGTATTCTGTTACACCGAACATTCAGTGTTAGACACCGAACATTCCATTGTTAGACCGATCATTTCTGTGTGAGGGGCGAACATTCCATTGTTAGACCGATCATTTCTGTGTGAGGGGCGAACATTAGACCGATCATTTCTGTTAGAACATTCCGATCATTTCTGTGTGAGGGGCGAACATTCCATTGTTAGACCGATCATTTCTGTGTGAGGGGCGAACGTTCAGCATCAGAGGGGAGCAAATACACATTTCCTGCACTGTATATGGACCTCCGATATCAGGGACTTCATAGCACACTGGAGGCCAGGAATGCAATGGGTCGCTCACATGAAGTCCAGTGGCGGGGATGGAAGGGGAGGGGTACGGAAGGGGTGGGGGCGCGGTTAGGGGGGGGACGGAAGGGGCGGGATCTGCAACCTACAGAAGGTCAGACTACAAAACATCACCACGGCGCAGATCTCGCCCTACGGAACCATTTGCACACACAGGAGGAGTACGGGGATCACACAGGAGGAGTACGGGGATCACACAGGAGGAGTACGGGGATCACACAGGAGGAGGAGTACGGGATCACACAGGAGGGAGGAGTACGGGATCACACAGGAGGAGGAGTACGGGATCACACAGGAGGAGGAGTACGGGATCACACAGGAGGAGGAGTACGGGATCACACAGGAGGAGTACAGGATCGCATGGGATTCTTGTACTCCCTGTTCTTGTCCATAGGAGGGACACAGGAATTCCTGTAACCTTTGGGTTATACTGCCACCTATAGGACGGCTGGGGACTGGCACCAACCCAACAAAAAATGGTAGCCAACGCGTTTCGTCCGGCCCTAACCTTAGTACATGTAAGGACTGGCGAACTACAATTCCCAGCAGGGAGCTCCAGTCCTTCCACTTGATGAGGTGCCTCTAGCAGATGGATGGTTGAGTCACCAGCAGGGGTCACCTCTGAGCCTCACCATAGCTCACAGTTGGGGCTCTGACTAGGCGTGTGACCTCCATAAATACAGTAAAGCTCCAATACAGCACACCGTACTAAGCCGTGTGTCATATAAAAGATACCCTCAGCAGACCCCATCAAAACCACGCCTACCAACGTGTTTCGTCCCGCTCCACCTTCACCACCATAGCTCACAGTAGGGCTCTAACTAGGTGTGTGACCTCCATAAATACAGTAAAGCTCCACTGCAGCACACCGTACTAAGCCGTGTGTCATATAAAAGATACCCTCAGCAGACCCCATCCAAACCACGCCTCCAAACGCGTTTCGTCCCGCTCCCACCTTCACCACCATAGCTCACAATGGGCTCACTAGGTGTGTGACCTCCATAAATACAGCTCCACTGCAGCACACCGTACTAAGCCGTGTGTGTCATATAAAAGATACCCTCAGGCAGACCCCATCCAAACCACGCCTCTCAACGCATTTCGCCCCGCCCCCCCAGGGCTCAATCATGCCCCCAGATCCTCCGTGGTGTGTTATATACAGGGGGTCTTCTATATATAAATCTTTTGAAGACCCCTGCTACAGTACAAGAAGACTGATCACTCACCTGAGCAGAGGATCCCCTTGAACCTGGCGCAGGAGAAGTCGTCGCACTGGCAGTACGATCCGCTGATTCGCCCAAATTCGCTCTCATAGCAGGAGCACAGGCCGCAGATGCACCTCCCCCGCCCGTTGCACACGGTGTGGCTCTCCGACTCCCGGCAGGTGTTCAGAGACGAGCTGCTGCTGTCGTCGTCCTCTCCGCACTCGCACCGGACCCCCAGGAAGCCGGCGTCGCAGTTACAGACCCCGCAGGTGTACGTCCCGTTCCCGCTGCACTTCCCGCTGCCAGATTCCCCCAGGTGGGAGCAGCCGCAGCTGCAGTTATAAGTCACCGTCACCTCCAGCGTGTCCCGGAAACCCACCGGCTTGATGGTGAAGGTGTGTGCCGGCCCCGGCGGGGGGCAGCTCCTCGCCTGGGCCGAAACCTCAAAGGACACCTAGAGGGAGACAGGGGTACATAGAGTCATAAGATGGACACGGGGGAGGGGGGACCTCAAAGGAATGGCAGAGATGGGACATAGGGGGACCCCAAGAGATAGAAGACATGGGACATAGGGGGGAGATAGTAGAGATGGGACATAGGGGGAGGGGGAACCCCAAGAGATAGAAGAGATGGGACATGGGGGGGAGGGGGGACTCCAAGAGATGGAAGACATGGGACATAGGGGGAGGAGGGACCCCAAGAGATAGAAGAGATGGGACATGGGGGGGAGGGGGGACCCCAAGAGATGGAAGACATGGGACATAGGGGGAGGAGGGACCCCAAGAGATGGAAGACATGGGACATAGGGGGAGATAGTAGAGATGGGACATAGGAAGAGGGGGGACCCCAAGAGATGGAAGACATGGGACATAGGGGGAGATAGTAGAGATGAGACATAGGGGGAGGAGGGACCCCAATAGATAGAAAACATGGGACAAAGAGGGAGGGGGACCCCAAGAGATAGACATGGGACAAAGGGGGAGGGGGCCCCTCAAGAGATAGAAAACATGGGACAAAGGGGGAGGGGGACCCCAAGAGACAGAAGACATGGGACACAGGGGGACCCCAAGAGATAGAAGAGATGGGACATAGGAAGAGGGGGGACCCCAAGAGATAGAAGACATGGGACATAGGGGGAGGGGGGACCCCAAGAGATGACAGAGATGAGAAATAGGGGTAGGGGGGACAAAAGATGGAAGAGATGGGAAATAGGGGAGGGGGGACCCAAAGGGACAGAAAAGAAGGGACATAGGGGGAGGGGGACCCCAAGAGACAGAAAAGATGGGACATAGGGGGAGGGGGACCCCAAGAAATAGAAGAGATAGGAAATAGGGGTAGGGGGGACGGGAGATGGAAGAGATGGAGAATAGGGGAGGGGGGACCCCAAGAGATAGAAGAGAAGGGACATAGGGGGAGGGGGCACCCTAAGAGTTGAAGAGATGGGACATAAGGAGAGGGGGAACCACAAGAGATAGAACATAGGGGGACCCCAAGAAATAGAAGAGATAGGGGATATAAGAGATAGGACATGGGGGGACCCCAGGAGATAGAAAAGATGGGACACAGGGGAGGAGGGGACCCCAAGAGATAGGACAGAGGGAAGGGGGACCCCAAAAGATAAAAATGATAGGACATAGTGGAAGAGGACCCCAAGAGATAGATAAGATGGCATGGGGGACCCCAAGAGAAAGAAGAGATGGGACATATGGGGAGGAGGGACCCCAAGAGATGGAAGAGACTGGACTGGGGGGGGGACCCCAGGAGATAGAAGAGATGGGGGATAGAAGAGATGGGACATGGGGGGGGTGTCCATGCGATAGGAGGGGGGTGGGGGGAACCCCAAGAGATAGAGATGGGACATAGGGATGGGGGACCCCAAGAGACAGGAGAGATGGGACACAGGGGGAGGGGGGACCCCCAAAAGATAGAAGAGATCGGACATATATTTTACCAAAAAATGGAGTATTATATTGTGTTTTGTGCACTAAAACTCATTCAAGTGTCTTTTTTCCAAACAAATTGTGTTTGAAAATAACGTGTAACATAAAAAAAAAAAATTCACCACCCACCATTTTATTCTCTGTTTGGGGGTTCTAAGTAATTTTCTATACAAAAATGCTGATTTTTCCATGTATGTGAGATGTGTCAGAACTGAGCCGGCCATGTCTGTCCTTCCTGCCATGACACGTCATTACGTAACAAGCCCCCGCCACCCGCGGATGAAGACCATTTCCTTGACTGCCACTGAACAGGACGAATAAAGTTTGATGTGACATTCTGTTTTATTTACATGACATAAGACGACCTGTCCCCCCCCCCCCCCACACCCTGCCCTCACCCCCCCCCTCCTTTCATTTCACATGAACCTGAGAGTCACGATGAAGTTCCTTCAGGGAGGAGCGCGGCGCTGAGTCAGCAGATCTGTGAGAAGACGAATACTCATCAAAAAACAGATCATCCGCCGCGTTCTGCCCGACGACAGGGCGTGTCACGGTGCGCAAAGGTGACTTCTATTTACCTTCAGACCAAAGTCTGCGCAATTCATGTATTCCGAGAGGATTGTCCCGTATTGCTGAGAATCTCCTCATTACTGCCCAACATACTGACTGCAGCACTGATCTGCACACGGCTGAAGGAGGAGAATCACCAACAATGGAGCAATGTATACCTCACTAGGGGACATGGGGGGGCACACAGGGAGCACTAGGGGACATGGGGGGCACACAGGGAGCACTAGGGGACATGGGGGGCACACAGGGAGCACTAGGGGACATGGGGGGGCACACAGGGAGCACTAGGGGACACGGGGGGGGCACACAGGGAGCACTAGGGGACACGGGGGGGGGGCACACAGGGAGCACTAGGGGACACGGGGGGGGCACACAGGGAGCACTAGGGGACACGGGGGGGGGGCACACAGGGAGCACTAGGGGACACGGGGGGGTACACAGGGAGCACTAGGGGACACGGGGGGGGGGGTACACAGGGAGCACTATGGGGGACACGGGGGGGGGGGGGTACACAGGGAGCACTAGGAGACATGGGGGGTACACAGGGAGCACTAGGGGACATGGGGGGCACACAGGGAGCACTAGGTTTCATGGAGGGGGGGGGGTACACAGGGAGCACTAGGGGACATGGGAGGGTACACAGGGAGCACTAGGAGACATGGGGGGTACACAGGGAGCACTAGGGGACATGGGGGGTACACAGGGAGCACTAGGGGACATGGGGGGTACACAGGGAGCACTAGGGGACATGGGGGGTGTACACAGGGAGCACTAGGGGACATGGGGGGGTACACAGGGAGCACTAGGAGACATGGGGGGGGTACACAGGGAGCACTAGGGGAGACAAGAAGCACTAGGAGAGACATGGGGGTGTACACAGGGAGCACTAGGGGATACGGGGGCACTAGGAGACATGGGGGGTACACAGGGAGCACTAGGGGACATGGGGGGGTACACAGGGACCACTAGGAGACATGGGGGGGGTACACAGGGAGCACTAGGGGACATGGGGGGGTACACAGGGAGCACTAGGGGACATGGGGGCACACAGGGAGCATTTGGGGGGACACTGGAAATGGGAGAACTTTGGAGACACACAGGGCAGACTAAGAAATATGGGGGTACACAGGGAGCACAAGGGGAGGCACACAGGGAGCAATAGGAGACGTGGGGGGCACACAGGGAGCACTAGGAGACATGGGGGGACACAGGGTGAATTTGGGGGACACGGGGGTACACAGGGAGCACTAGGGGACATGGAGGGGCACAGGGTGAATTTGGGGACACGGGGGTACACAGGGAGCCACTAGGAGACACGAGGGTACGCAGGGAGCAGGAGGCATGAAGAGGGAAGGGGTGCTTGGCAGGGACATCGCAGGCAGACAATGGCGGCACAGGGTGGTGGTTTGATTTGGGCGCGGGTGGCGGATTGCTGGGACGCGATGTGGGAAGACGTCAGACATGGGGGGCGCAGGGTGGTTTGGGTGGTCTGATTTGGGCGTGGTGGCGGATTGCTCGGACGCGATGTGGGAAGACGTCAGACATGGGGGGGCAGGGTGGTGGGTGGTCCGATTTGGGCGCGGTGGCGGATTGCTCGGACGCAATGCAGGAAGACGTCAGACGTGGGGGGCGCAGGGGGCCGTCCTCGCCACTCACCGTGTCCCCAATCATCAGCTCTCCACACTTCTTCAGCCCCGGATAGGACGCTCCATCCTGACACGTGGCGGTGAAGCTGAGCTCCAGGTCATCCGGGGTCTCCGAGACGGTTAATTCCACTTTGGAGCGAATATTCTGCAACACATCGAACTTCATTATTACACGAAACACCACAAAGTGATACAAAGAGATTCTGTCTGCGACTTCCCAGCAAGGATCTGCGGTCCCGCCGGAGGGGGTTCAGGACGAACCCGGCCGAGGGGGACAGATTATAAATCAGAGACAAAAGAGGAGAGCGTGCCCCAACAGACCCCTCACTGTCTGCCTGCTGGAACCCCTCTCCCCCCCCCCCCCGGGGCAATCAGCAGGTCACGGCTCAGGTGCAATAGGAAAACTTGACTTTGAGAAGTTTAAAGGTTCAGTTCAGTCACACGAGAAAAACTACTGATCCCTTCTATCATGTGACCAGAGGCTGCAGCCCAAACCAAGAACCACCAGTCTGAAGTACAGATGCAGGAACTCAGCACAGGGATGGTGGGAACCCCTCATAATGGGCACGGCGGGGGTACAGACCTGGGAACTCGGCACAGGGACGGTGGGAACCCTTCATAATGGGCACGGCGGGGGTACAGACCCGGGAACTCGGCACAGGGATGGTGGGAACCCCTCATAATGGGCACGGCGGGGGTACAGACCTGGGAACTCGGCACAGGGACGGTGGGAACCTTCATAATGGGCACGGCGGGGTACAGACCCGGGAACTCGGCACAGGGATGGTGGGAACCCCTCATAATGGGCACAGCGGGGGGAACAGACCCGGGAACTCCATACAGGGATGGTGGGAACCCCTCATAATGGGCACAGTGGGCGTACAGACCCAGGAACTCAGCACAGGGATGGTGGGAACCCCTCATAATGGGCACAGCGGGGGTACAGACCCGGGAACTCAGCACAGGGATGGTGGGAACCCCTCATAATGGGCACAGCGGGTGCACAGACCCGGGAACTCAGCACAGGGATGGTGGGAACCCCTCATAATGGGCACAGCAGGTGGGAGCTTAGTGCACAGGGATTTGGAGGTTACACAGGAGGTAAATCCGGGAAGACAACATGAAGGAGGAGCCGCCCCAGCAGACTGACACCCCAGGCACCGGCCTTTGTGGCCTCACCGCAGGTCTGGGCTCGTCGATGAATCGTCACGGATCAATAATCATCTTCATTATAGAAAACATTACAAAGTACAAATCCAAATATAATAACATTTGTTAGTCAATCAGCCCGGGGGGGGGGGGGGGGGGGGGGGGGGGTGTGTGTGGGGGGGGGTAATCCTGCGATAAACACAAAGGAATCTGCCGGGGAATCAGCACATTTTTGTGGTTCCGCACATCTGTCCAGGTGGAGACATGAAGCCCCCCCCGGGGGCCCCTCCAATAACAAGGGTCCAGGGTAAGGCCCTAACACGTCCACAAGAGTTAAGGGCCACGTATGGACAGATGGGGTGAGGAGAGCAGGTAACTGGGGGGGGGGGGCAGGTGATGGGGGGGGAGACAGGTGATGGGGGGGGGGGGGGAGGCAGGTGATGGGGGAACAGACAGGTGATGGGGCGGGACAGGTAAATGGGGGGGGACAGGGGGGGGGGGGGGGGGGGAGGCAGGTGATGGGGGGGGGGGGGAGGCAGGTGATGGGGGAACAGGTAATGGGGGGGGGATGGGGGGGGGGAGACAGGTGATGGGGGGGGAGAGAGGTGATGGGGTGGACAGGTAATGGGGGGGGAGACAGGAAGCAAGGACAGGGACAATCTGTGTAGGTTGCAGGACTGGGCCGGGTCACGGTAGGGGGGTAACGATAGGGGGGGGGTCATGGTGGGGGGGGGGGGGGGGTCACTCACATTGTAGGCATTTACAATCAGCTGGAGGATGTTCTGGGAACTCTGATCCAAAATCTCCACCGTGGTTCCCGGAATCAGCGCCGTGAAATTCTGAGAAAATAAAAAACAGCAAATGGTGTAAAAATGTCAAACAAAAACCACCTGTGAGGACGACCCCACCGCCCCCCCCCCCCCCCCCCCCGAGGATGACCCCCCCCGCCGAGACGTCAGAAATGTCTGCTCTGGAATGTCCGACATGAAAACATCGACCCGGCACAGCCGAATATCTCCACAATGTACATAGAAAACCCTCAACGAGGTCACATGTCTCTCCACAACTGTCCACGTCCTTCTAATTGTTAGCAGAGCGACTCTGAAACATCGATCAGACGGGGGATGGAGAGATACAAAGTAACATTGTTTATAAACATCGATCAGACGGGGGATGGAGAGAGATACAAAGTAACATTGTTTATAAACATCGATCAGACGGGAGATGGAGAGATACAAAGTAACATTGTTTATAAACATCGATCAGACGGGAGATGGAGAGATACAAAGTAACATTGTTTATAAACATCGATCAGACGGGAGATAGAGATACAAAGTAACATTGTTTATAAACATCGATCAGACGGGAGATAGAGATACAAAGTAACATTGTTTATAAACATCGATCAGACGGGAGATGGAGAGATACAAAGTAACATTGTTTATAAACATCGATCAGACGGGAGATAGAGATACAAAGTAACATTGTTTATAAAACATCGATCAGACGGGAGATGGAGAGATACAAAGTAACATTGTTTATAAACATCGATCAGACGGGAGATGGGGAGATACAAAGTAACATTGTTTATAAACATCGATCAGACGGGAGATGGAGAGATACAAAGTAACATTGTTTTATAAACATCGATCAGACGGGGGATGGAGAGATACAAAGTAACATTGTTTATAAACATCGATCAGACGGGGGATGGAGAGATACAAAGTAACATTGTTTATAAACATCGATCAGACGGGGGATGGAGATACAAAGTAACATTGTTTATAAACATCGATCAGACGGGAGATGGAGATACAAAGTAACATTGTTTATAAACATCGATCAGACGGGAGATGGAGAGATACAAAGTAACATTGTTTATAAACATCGATCAGACGGGAGATAGAGAGATACAAAGTAACATTGTTTATAAACATCGATCAGACGGGAGATAGAGAGATACAAAGTAAACGTTGTTTATAAACATCGATCAGACGGGAGATAGAGAGATACAAAGTAACATTGTTTATAAACATCGATCAGACGGGAGATGGAGAGATACAAAGTAACATTGTTTATAAACATCGATCAGACGGGAGATGGAGAGATACAAAGTAACATTGTTCCTGTCAGCAGATCTCCCCTCTCACCTTGTACAGTAGATAATGATTTCTGGTGACGGCGAATATCAGGTTGATGTTGTTCTCGGATAGTTTCTCCCCCAGGAGAGCGAGAGACGGATAATCCTGACAGACGGAAAGATGGAGAAAGTCAGATCCCAGGAAAAGGTCACTAACAATATACATAAGTCACAGGGGTTCCCACCATCCCTGTGCTGAGTTCCCGGGCCTGTACACCCGCTGTGCCCATTATGAGGGGTTCCCACCATCCCTGTGCTGAGTTCCCGGGTCTGTACCCCTGCTGTGCCCATTATGAGGGGTTCCCACCATCCCTGTGCTGAGTTCCTGGGTCTGTACACCCGCTGTCCCCATTATGAGGGGTTCCCACCATCCCTGTGCTGAGTTTCCCGGGTCTGTACCCCTGCTGTGCCCATTATGAGGGGTTCCCACCACCCTGTGCTATTCCCGGGTCTGTACACCCGCTGTGCCCATTATGAGGGGTTCCCACCATCCCTGTGCTGAGTTCCGGGTCTGTACACCCGCTGTGCCCATTATGAGGGGTTCCCACCATCCCTGTGCTGAGTTCCCGGGTCTGTACACCCGCTGTGCCCATTATGAGGGGTTCCCACCATCCCTGTGCTGAGTTTTGGGTCTGTACCCCCGCCGTGCCCATTATGAGGGGTTCCCACCATCCCTGTGCTGAGTTCCTGGGTCTGTACGCCCGCTGTCCCCATTATGAGGGGTTCCCACCATCCCTGTGCTGAGTTCCCGGGTCTGTACACCCGCTGTACCCATGAGGGGTTCCCCCACCATCCCTGTGCTGGCAGATCTTGGCTGCACCGCTGGGATGGTTCTCACCAGCTGATTGGCTGCGCTGTACTCATTATTGGTGTCGAGGTGACAATGGCCATCATGCGGCTGCACCAATCCGGCCAGCTTCCCATCCAGTGCAACGTGGGGCACATCGTCGGTGGTGATGACCAGCAGGTGGGAGGCCTCCGTTCTCCAGCCGATCTTCTCCTGCGATGAGGGGAAAACAGAGGAGATTCAGGATTAGTTCCGTCTCAGTTGTTTCCAGACGTTCAGGAAGAGGCTTTTCTCTGGGAACACAACAGCAGACGTCACATTAAATAAAAGGATCCCCCACGGAGGTCACATGGTCCGGATTACAGAGGGGTTCCCCCCGCAGACACCCGTCATCTCCAGTGCTTGGACATCAGAGGGAGTGACAGACGCACGAGGAGGAGAGTGGAGGACATTCACGTGGTGGGTTCCACACCGACTGCGCCTCAATGACTGAGCCTCAATGACTGCCCTCAATGACTGCGCTGCTCAATGACTGTGCCTCGATGACTGCGCTGCTCAATGACTGTGCCTCGATGACTGCGCCGCTCAATGACTGCGCCGCTCAATGACTGCGCCGCTCAATGACTGCGCTGCTCAATGACTGCGCTGCTCATGATGGGACTGCGCTGCTCAATGACTGCGCTGCTCAATGACTGCGCTGCTCAATGACTGCGCTGCTCAATGACTGCGCCTCAATGACTGCGGTGCTCAATGACTGCGGTGCTCAATGACTGCGCCGCTCAACGACTGTGCCTCAATGACTGCGCTGCTCAATGACTGTGGTGCTCAATGACTGCGGTGCTCAATGACTGCGGTGCTCAATGACTGCGCCTCAATGACTGCGGTGCTCAATAACTGCGCCTCAATGACTGCGGTGCTCAATGACTGCGCCTCAATGACTGCGGTGCTCAATGACTGCGGCGCTCAATGACTGCGCTGCTCAATGACTGCGCTGCTCAATGACTGCGCTGCTCAATGACTGCGCTGCTCAATGACTGCGGTGCTCAATGACTGCGCCTCAATGACTGCGGTGCTCAATGACTGCGCCTCAACGATGACTGCGGTGCTCAATGACTGCGGTGCTCAATGACTGCGCCTCAATGACTGCGGTGCTCAATAACTGCGCCTCAATGACTGCGGTGCTCAATGACTGCGCCTCAATGACTGCGGTGCTCAATGACTGCGGCGCTCAATGACTGCGCTGCTCAATGACTGCGCTGCTCAATGACTGCGCTGCTCAATGACTGCGGTGCTCAATGACTGCGGTGCTCAATGACTGCGCCTCAATGACTGCGGTGCTCAATGACTGCGGTGCTCAATGACTGCGGTGCTCAATGACTGCGGTGCTCAATGACTGCGCTGCTCAATGACTGCGCTGCTCAATGACTGCGCTGCTCAATGACTGCGCTGCTCAATGACTGCGCTGCTCAATGACTGCGCTGCTCAATGACTGCGCTGCTCAATGACTGCGGCGCTCAATGACTGCGGCGCTCAATGACTGCGGCGCTCAATGACTGCGGCGCTCAATGACTGCGGCGCTCAATGACTGCGGTGCTCAATGACTGCGGAGCTCAATGACTGCGGCGCTCAATGACTGTGGTGCACCACTGATATCAACATGGGAGCACTATTTGTCCTCTTACAACCGATAACGAGGCACTGATGCCGGGACATTTTCTACTCCCAATGGCTACAGTCCGGCCCCCCCAAAGTCTGAAGGACAGTAAATTGGCCCTTTGCTTAGAAAGTTTGGAGACCCCTGGTCTAGATGGATGGTGGGAGCTTTGCAACTTTTCCTGTCAACAAGTGGGTAGCTGGTTGCTAGGACCGCCCTGTGCTGTAGCAACCAACCAGCCCCCGTTAGCTTGAAAAGTAGGGCATCTCTTGCTCTCCAAGCGGCTGATCTCATCCCCCAGCTCTGCCCTGCAGTACAGATGACAGCAGCGGTGGGAGACACAGAGGGACACACAGGCAGCTAAATGTCACGTCTGGATAGAACTGACCCGCTCCGGGTCCGGACTGCAGTCCACCATTTAGTGACGCCTGTCCTAGGAACATGGACGGTCTTTCTTCAGCTCGGCTGGGTAACATCTTGTCCAATCTCTGCCATCACTTTTCTTCTGTCATCGTTGACAGTTCCCATAAAGATGGACCAGCTTCTCGTGAACACCATTTCTCATGGCTCAGACAGGCCATCATCCCAGTTTACGGTTTCAAGAATTGGGTTCCACCCTTTCGTGTCAAGGCTCTCTGCTAGGTCTGTTAGTACTTCTTGGGCTTTTCAGCATTAGGCAACTGTCTCCCAGATCTGCAAGCCCACCACCGGGTCTGCCGTTCACACCTTCTCCTAAAGTTCTACCAGGTGGATGTTCAGGTCTCATCTCATACCAGCTTTGGGCATAAGGTCCTTCAAGAGGCTCTTTGAGCGAAGGGCATTCTTTTCTCTTTGTCATTCCTGATGGTCCCCATAAAGATAAACCAGCTTCTCATTCCACGTTTTCCTGGTGGCTAAGACAGGTCCTCTTCTGAGTTTATGGTCTCAAAGATTGGATTCCACCCTTTTTAGGTTCTTTACTAGATCAGTGAGTGCTTCTTTGGCTTTTTGGCCTCAGGCAACTGTCTGAGGGATTTGCAAGGCCACCACCTGATCCTCTGTTCACACCATCTTCAAGTTCTACCACATGGATGTTCAGGCCTCATCTGATGCTAGATTTGGATGTAAGATCCTTCAGGCAGGCATTTTTTTTTCTTTGTCATTCCTGATGTTCCCCATAAAAGTGAACCAGCTTCTCATTACACCATTTCTCAGTGGTTCATGTGGACCATCAGCTGAGTTTATGGCTTCAAGGATCAGGTTCCACCCTTTTCCTTCTAAGGATTTTTACTAGGTCTGTTAGTGCTTTTCAACATCAGACTCACGTTTAACAGATCTGAAAGGCCACCACCTGGTATCTTCATACCTTCTTTAAGTTCTAACAGGTGGACGTTCAGGTCTCATCTCATGACAGCTTTGGGATAAGGTTCTTCGGGTGGCTTTTTTTGCTGGGGACATTCTTTTCTCTTTGTCATTCCTGATGGTCCCCATAAAGATGAACCAGCTTCTCATTCCACCCTTTCCTGGTGGCTCAGACAGGTTTGTCTTCTGAGTTTATGCCCTTAAAGATTGGATTCCACCCTTTCCTGGTAGGCTGTCCAGTAGGTCTGCGAGTGCTTCGTTAGCTTTTTGTCATTCCACCAGCTTCTCATTCCACTCTTTCCTGGTAGGCTGTCCAGTAGATCTGCGAGTGCTTTGTTAGCTTTTTGTCATTCCACCAGCTTTTGATTCCACCATTTCCTGGTAGGCTGTCCATTAGGTCTGCAAGTGCTTTGTTAGCTTTTTGTCATTCCACCAGCTTTTGATTCCACCATTTCTTGGTGGTTCATGTGGATCATCAGCTGAGTTTATGGCCTCAAGGACCAGGTTCTACCCTTTCCTTGTCAGGATTTTTAACAGGCCTGATAGTGCTTTTTGGACTTTTCATGACAGGCTCCCGTTTCCCAGATCTGCAAGGCCACCACCTGGTCCTCTGTTCACATGTTCTACTTGGATGTTGAGGCCTCAGCTGACGCAAGCTTCAGGCATAAGGTTCAGGGGGCTCTTTCAGCTGCACACAGACCCCATTTCTGTTGTTTGTTCCATAGGTCTGGTAGCCATTGTTTGCAGAGTTGCCCACCTCTCAGTTGGACGGCTTTTGGACATCATGAAGGTTTAACATTTCCTTTGTCCCTCAAGGAACGAGAAAGAAAATAGGACCTTTGTGTGACCTCTGACCCCCATAGATTAATGCTGTGCACCTGTAGTAGCTGACACTCAGGAATCTGGCACATCTTTGTGTGACCTTTGACCTCCTACTTAATAAAGCTGTGCACTTCCAGGAGCTGACAATGGGAACTTAGGGGGTCTCTGTGTGACCTCTGACCTCCATATATTAATGCCGTGTACTCCCAGGAGCCGACACTCAGGAATCTGTTGGTCTGTGTGACCTCTGACCTTCTATGTAATCAAGCCATGTGCTCTCAGGAGCCGACACTCAGGAACTTAGGGGGTCTCTGTGTGACCTCTGACCCCATATATTAATGCCGTGTATTCCCAGGAGCTGACACTTGCAGAGTTGCCCCACCTCTCAGTTGGACGGCTTTTGGACATCATGAAGGTTTAACATTTCCTTTGTCCCTCAAGGAACGAGAAAGAAAATAGGATTTTTGTACGCCCCGTAAATTCCTTTTCTTGGAATCCATTGAAGGACATAGGCTCCGCCCCTCTGTGTTTATGTTCATGCTCTTAGTACTATTTCCTACAAAAAACGAGCCACCGAGAAATGCTGACAATTAGAACCCGGCTCACCTTCAGGAGGAACATTGGAAATGACAAATGGAAAAAAAAAAAAAAAAACCGCCATCAGGAAATTGGTTAGACTTTTCCCAGCTGAGCAATGGACAAGGGATCTCAATACCTCCATCTATCATGTCCAAAGTCTGGATCCTGTGTTTGGCCCCTCCTACTTTGTGAGCTGCACTACTTACCCAGCATCAGTGAAACAATTACCCCAAGAGCTGAGAAGATTCTGAGATCTCTTTGTGACCTCTGACCTCCATATATTAATGCTGCGTACCCATAGGAGCCGACACTCAGGAATCTGATGGATCTTGTGTGACCTCTGACCTCCATATATTAATGCTGCGTACCCATGGGAGCTGACACTCAGGAATCTCATGGATCTTGTGTGACCTCTGACCCCCATATATTAATGCTGCGTACCCATAGGAGCCGACACTCAGGAATCTGATGGATCTTGTGTGACCTCTGACCTCCATATATTAATGCTGCGTACCCATGGGAGCCGACACTCAGGAATCTGATGGATCTTGTGTGACCTCTGACCTCCATATATTAATGCTGCGTACCCATAGGAGCCGACACTCAGGAATCTCATGGATCTTGTGTGACCTCTGACCTCCATATATTAATGCTGCGTACCCTTAGGCGCTGACACTCAGGAATCTGGTGGATCTTATGTGACCTCTGACCTCCATATACAAATGCTGTGTACCCTTAGGAGCTGACACTCAGGAATCTGGTGGATCCTGTGTGACCTCTGACCCCCATATATTAGTTCTGTGTACCTGTAAGAGCCGATACTCATGAATCTGGTGGATGTTTGTGTGACCTCTAACCTCCACCTATTAATGCTGTGTACCCATGGAAGCCAACACTCAGGAATCTGGTAGGTCTGTGTGTGACCTTTGACCTCCATATACTATTGCAGTGTATCTGTAGGAGCTGACACGCTGGTATTTGGTGGACCTTTGTGTGACCTCTGACCCCCATAGATTAATGCTGTGCACCTGTAGTAGCTGACACTCAGGAATCTGGCAGATCTTTGTGTTACCTTTGACCTCCTACTTAATAAAGCTGTGCACTTCCAGGAGCTGACAATGGGAACTTAGGGGGTCTCTGTGTGACCTCTGACCTCCATATATTAATGCCGTGTACTCCCAGGAGCCGACACTCAGGAATCTGTTGGTCTGTGTGACCTCTGACCTTCTATGTAATCAAGCCATGTGCTCCCAGGAGCCGACACTCAGGAACTTAGGGGGTCTCTGTGTGACCTCTGACCCCCACATATTAATGCCGTGTATTCCCAGGAGCTGACACTCGGGAATCTGGCGGGTCTCTGTGTGACCTCTGACCCCCATATATTAATGCCGTGTATTCCCAGGAGCCGACACTCGGGAATCTGGCGGGTCTCTGTGTGACCTCTGACCCCCATATATTAATGCCGTGTATTCCCAGGAGCCGACACTCGGGAATCTGGAGGGGGGTCTCTGTGTGACCTCTGACCTCCATATATTAAAGCCGTGTATTCCCAGGAGCTGACACTCGGGAATCTGGCGGGTCTCTGTGTGACCTCTGACCCCCATATATTAAAGCCGTGTACTCCAGGAGCTGACACTCGGGAATCTGGCGGGTCTCTGTGTGACCTCTGACCCCCACATATTAATGCCGTGTGCTCCCAGAAGCCCACTCAGGAATCCGGCGCAGTCAGCACTTGGAGCGTGTTCATCCAGCGGAATGTGCCAGATAGAGATGACAGATTCCCATCCCGGTCACTGAACTCTGCAACCCTGATCACCGGATTGCACGCAACGGGGGACGCGGCACAGCGGGGGGGGACGAGGGAGGCACAGCGGGGGGACACGGGCGGCACAGCGGGGGGACGCGGGCGGCACAGCGGGGGGACGAGGGCGGCACAGCGGGGGGGATCGGTGCAGGGAAGGGATTCGGCAGATCTGGCTACAGTCCACCGATGTCACACAATCTGTGAACAATCAACACAAACGCTCCGCGTGATGAGGAACGGGCGCCAAGGTTCCCATAAGAAGCATCGGCTCAGCTGCAGGCAGCTGCTCTCCTCTCCTCTCCTCTCCCGCCGGCTGCCAAATCCAATGAACTCCGTCCTGAAGGGAGAGACCGGCACCAGGAAACAGCTGCTGAAAAGGGGAACTCGGCCAAACCATTCCATACACAGTCACATGCAGGATGATGATGCACACCCCAGCACACTGCGGGGGGGGGACGGGGTGGGGGGGATGAGGGTTCAATGCAGGGTGGGGGATGAGGGTGCAATGCAGGGTGGGGATGAGGGTGCAATGCAGGGGTGGGGATGAGGATGAGGGTGCACTGCAGAGTGGGGGTGCAGATGACGGTGCAATGCAGGGTGCGGATGAGGGTGCACTGCAGGGTGGGGGTGCGGAATGAGGGCGCACTGCAGGGTGGGGGTGCGGATGAGGGCGCACTGCAGGGTGGGGGAGGGGATGAGGGCGCACTGCAGGGTGGGGGAGGGGATGAGGGCGCACTGCAGGGTGGGGATGAGGGCGCACTGCAGGGTGGGGATGAGGGCGCACTGCAGGGTGGGGATGAGGGCGCACTGCAGGGTGGGGTGGGGATGAGGGCGCACTGCAGGGTGGGGGAGGGGATGAGGGCGCACTGCAGGGTGGGGGAGGGGATGAGGGCGCACTGCAGGGTGTGGGGGAGGGGATGAGGGCGCAACGCAGGGTGGGGATGAGGGCGCAACGCAGGGTGGGGATGAGGGCGCAACGCAGGGTGAGGGTGGGGATCAGGGTGCGCTGCAGGGTGTGGGGTGGGGATAAGGGTGCACCACCACTATTCACAAGCACGGCTCTGCTGCTTCCTGTGTCCCAAACCTTCGCACTGAACTCTAGATGAGATTCAGAACAAGGTCCTCCCGGGGATCTCCAGCCTTCCCCCAGTGCCTGAAATATGTTAGACTGGCAGCACTGTGCAGTGAGTCACAGTATGGAACCTCCCTCTCCCAGTCTGATTGGATCATGCTTTGCTGGGCTGTTTGCCTTCCTCTGGATCAACTGTGGGTGCAGGATTAGAACTTTTTTTTTTTTTTTTTATGGTTGAACTGGATGGACTTTTGTCTTTTTTCAGCCAGACTAACTATGTATATATATATACAGGTGAAACTCCAACAATGAGAATCTGGTTCATTCATTCATTCATTCATTCATTTTTCAGAGCAGCAACTTAAAAAGCTGACACTAATATATGAGACTCATTCCATGCAAAGCAAGATAGTTCCAGCCGTGATTTGTCATCATTGTGATGATTATGGCTTACAGCTCATGAAAACCCCAAATCCACAATCTCAGAAAATGAGAATATTGGGAAAAGGTGGAATAATCTCGGCTCAAAGTGTCCCACTCTAATCAGCTCATTCAGCCATAACACCTGCAAAGGGTTCCCGAGCCTTTAAATGGTCTCTCAGTCTGGTTCAGTAGGAATCCAATCATGGGAAAGACTGCTGACCTGACACCATCACTGACACCCTCCATAAGGAGGGAAAGACTCAAAAGGGAATTGCAGAAGAAGTTGGATGTTCCCAAAGTGTTGTATCAAAGCACATTAATAGAAAGTTATGTGGAGGGGAAAAGTGTGGAAGAAAAAGGTGCACAAGCAGCAGGGATGACCGCAGCCTGGAGAGGATTGTCAGGAAAAGGCCATTCAAAAGTGTTGGGGACTTTCACAAGGAGTGGACTGAGGCTGGAGTCAGTGCATCAAGAGCCACCACACACAGACGGATCCTGGACATGGGCTTCAAATGTCGTATTCCTCTTGTCAAGCCTCTCCTGAACAACAAACAACGTCAGAAGCGTCTTACCTGGGCTAAAGAAAAAACAGACCTGGTCTGTCCTCAGTGGTCCAAAGTCCTCTTTTCTGATGAGAGCAACTTTTACATCTCATTTGGAAACCAAGGACCCAGAGTATGGAGGAAGAATGGTTTAGGCCCCCCGAGTATGGAGGAAGAATGGAGAGGCACAAGGACCCCGAGTATGGAGGAAGAATGGAGAGGCCCAAGGACCCCGAGTATGGAGGAAGAATGGAGAGGCCCAAGGGCCCCGAGTATGGAGGAAGAATGGAGAGGCCCAAGGACCCCGAGTATGGAGGAAGAATGGAGAGGCCCAAGGACCCCCCGAGTATGGAGGAAGAAGGGAGAGGCCCAAGGACC
The DNA here is from genome assembly GCA_951230385.1 of Staurois parvus. Taxonomy (NCBI): domain Eukaryota; kingdom Metazoa; phylum Chordata; class Amphibia; order Anura; family Ranidae; genus Staurois; species Staurois parvus. The sequence continues at coordinate 142,794 of CATNWA010000189.1, read as the reverse complement.
CCGAGTATGGAGGAAGAATGGAGAGGCCCAAGGACCCCGAGTATGGAGGAAGAATGGAGAGGCCCAAGGACCCCGAGTATGGAGGAAGAATGGAGAGGCCCAAGGACCCCGAGTATGGAGGAAGAATGGAGAGGCACAAGGGCCCCGAGTATGGAGGAAGAATGGAGAGGCACAAGGGCCCCGAGTATGGAGGAAGAATGGAGAGGCACAAGGACCCCGAGTATGGAGGAAGAATGGAGAGGCACAAGGACCCCGAGTATGGAGGAAGAATGGAGAGGCACAAGGACCCCGAGTATGGAGGAAGAATGGAGAGGCCCAAGGACCCCAGAGTATGGAGGAAGAATGGAGAGGCCCAAGGACCCCGAGTATGGAGGAAGAATGGAGAGGCACAAGGACCCCGAGTATGGAGGAAGAATGGAGAGGCACAAGGCCCCGAGTATGGAGGAAGAATGGAGAGGCACAAGGGCCCCCCGAGTATGGAGGAAGAATGGAGAGGCACAAGGACCCCGAGTATGGAGGAAGAATGGAGAGGCACAAGGACCCAAGGAGTATATGGAGGAAGAATGGAGATGGAGGGCACAAGCCCAAGGACCCCGAGTATGGAGGAACAATGGAGAGGCACACACTGCAAGATCTTGAAGTCCAGTGTGAAGTTTCCACAGTTTGTGTTGATTTGGGGATCCATGTCATCTGCTGGTGTTGGCCCACTGTGCTTCATTAAGTCCAGGGTCACCGCAGCCGTCTACCAGGAGATTTTGGAGCACTTCATGCTTCCTTCCGCAGACGAGCTTTATGGGGACGCTGACTTCATTTTCCAGCAGGACTTGGCTCCGCCCACACTGCCAAAAGCACCAAAACCTGGTTCAATGACCGTGGGTTTACTGTGCTTGATTGGCCAACAAACTCGCCACTGACCTGAACCCATAGAGAATCTATGGGGCATTGCCAAGAGAAAGATGAGAGACATGAGACCGAACAATGCAGAAGAGCTGAAGGCCGCTATTGAAGCATCCTGGTCTTCCATAACACCTCAGCAGTGCCACAGGCTGATAGCTTCCATGGATATGCCACGACGCATTGAGGGAGTAATTGCTGCAAAAGGGGCCCCAACCAAGTACTGAGTACATATGCAGCTTCTACTTTTCGGATGTCCGATATTGTTCTATGTACAATCCGTGTTTTATTGATTGCATGGAATATTCTCATTTTCTGAGATTGTGGATTTGGGGTTTTCATGAGCTGTAAGCCATAATCATCACAATGATGACAAATCACGGCTGGAACTATCTTGCTTTGCATGGAATGAGTCTCATATATTAGTGTCACCTTTTAAGTTGCTGCACTGAAATCAATGAATGATTGAATGAATGCACCAGATTCTCATTGTTCGAGTTTCACCTGTATATATACACACACATATACAAATACATAACACACACATACATACATATACACACATACCATATATACCATATACATACACATACACACACACACACACACACAACACACACACCTTTACTCAAAACATATACATACATACAATATACACACAAAAAAAACTATACATTACATACACATACATACATATACAACACACATACATACACACATACATACACACAAATACACACACATATACATACATACACACACATATACACACACATATACATACATACATACATACACACACATATAAATACATACATACACACACATATACATACATACACACACATATACATACATACATAACACACATACATACATACATACACACACACATACATACATACATACATACATACATACACATTGTATCCACACAGAGATCTGGATAAATAAGATCGTTTCAAATCCATCCAATGACAGAAAAAAAAAAAAAAAAAAAAAAAAAAAAAAAAAGGAGTGATCGGTATCAGAGTTCACCGCCAAACACACGGGGGGCAGAAGAGACGAACTCCCGAGCTGCCCCCCCCCCCTGGGAGTGACAAGCCCGCACAGGATGAAGTGGATGAACGCTCAGAGACAATCGCAGAGACCTGTGATTCATTCCACAAACACAACTTTCTGGGTTCGCTCTGCTGGGACGATATTTCTGCACCAACACGCCCAGCGAGCTCCAACCCGACACTCCACATCCAGACTCCAACACCGTGCCCCGGCCGTGACGTGTCCTCCTCACAGAGGGACCCGCAACACGGGAGAGACCGAGGAACCGAACTCATCATACACAGCCAGATATTCTGGTCAGCATAGCGATCTCCTCTACAATCCACACAACCAGCCTGAGACACAGCTCACTTTCAGAATGCCCATTATGAGAGGTTCCCACCATCCCTGTGCTGAGTTCCCAGGTCTGTACACCCACTGTGCCCATTATGAGGGGTTCCCACCATCCCTGTGCTGAGTTCCCGGGTCTGTACACCCGCTGTGCCCATTATGAGGGGTTCCCACCATCCCTGTGCCGAGTTCCCGGGTTTTTACACCCGCTGTGCCCATTATGAGGGGTTCCCACCATCCCTGTGCCGAGTTCCAGGGTCTGTACCCCCGCTGTGCCCATTATGAGGGGTTCCCACTATCCCTGTGCTGAGTTCCCAGGTCTGTACACCCGCTGTGCCCATTATGAGGGGTTCCCACCATCCCTGTGCCCATTATGAGGGGTTCCCACCATCCCTGTGCTGAGTTCCCGGGTCTGTACGCCCACTGTGCCCATTATCAGGGGTTCCCACCCTCCCTGTGCCGAGTTCCTGGGTCTGTACACCTGCTGTGCCCATTATGAGGGGTTCCCACCATCCCTGTGCTGAGTTCCTGGGTCTGTACGCCCACTGTGCCCATTATGAGGGGTACCCACCATCCCTGTGCCCATTATGAGGGGTACCCACCATCCCTGTGCCCATTATGAGGGGTACCCACCATCCCTGTGCTGAGTTCCCGGGTCTGTACCCCCGCTGTGCCCATTATGAGGGGGTCCCACCATCCCTGTGCCGAGTTCCTGGGTCTGTACACCCGCTGTGCCCATTATGAGGGGTTCCCACCATCCCTGTGCCCATTATGAGGGGTTCCCACCATCCCTGTGCCCATTATGAGGGGTTCCCACCATCCCTGTGCTGAGTTCCCGGGTCTGTACACCCGCTGTGCCCATTATGAGGGGTTCCCACCATCCCTGTACTGAGTTCCCGGGTCTGTACGCCCGCTGTGCCCATTATGAGGAATCAGGGGAGGACTTGGCCCACCAGACTCCATCTATAACTAAGACATCCCTTTTGGGTGGAGATTCCTAAATCTTCAGTTGTATATTCTGTATATTGTGTGTTCTGCCTCCTTCTCCTGGGGGGGGGGGGGGGGATGGGGGGGATCTGAGGTTATGGATGTGAGACTGCAGCATCGACATTTCTCTGATTGCACAACGCCGACATTTTCCGTGGGACTCAGAGCTGTGGTCACCCCTGGGGGGGGGGGGGGGGGGGGGGGGGGGGGAGGAGGAGCGCCCCCTCTGCACACAGCCTGTATTGTGTAATAGGACAGACTAAACATTCACAGATCCCCATCCAGCAAATCTCAGTATTGTAAAGCCGAAGTTTAACCTTTTCACGCCCAGAGTGCGCAAATATGGGTGGGCCTTGATGCCAAGAGTGCGATATGGGTGGGCCTTGATGCCAAGAGTGCGCAAATATGGGTGGGCCTTGATGCCAAGAGTGCGCAAATATGGGGGTGGGCCTTGATGCCAAGAGTGCGCAAATAATGGGTGGGCCTTGATGCCAAGAGTGCGCAAATATGGGTGGGCCTTGATGCCAAGAGTGCGCAAATATGGGTGGGCCTTGATGCCAAGAGTGCGCAAATATGGGTGAGTCTTGATGCCGAGAGTGCGCAAATATGGGTGAGTCTTGATGCCGAGAGTGCGCCAATATGGGTGGGCTTTGATGCCTAGAGTGCGCCAATATGGGTGGGCCTTGATGCCGAGAGTGCGCCAAATATGGGTGGGCCTTGACGCCGAGAGTGCGCAAATATGGGTGGGCCTTGACGCCGAGAGTGCGCAAATATGGGTGGGCCTTGACGCCGAGAGTGCGCAAATATGGGTGGGCCTTGACGCCGAGAGTGCGCAAATATGGGTGGGCCTTGACGCCGAGAGTGCGCAAATATGGGTGGGCCTTGACGCCGAGAGTGCGCAAATATGAGTGGGCCTTGACGCCGAGAGTGCGCAAATATGGGTGGGCTTTGATGCCGAGAGTGCGCAAATATGGGTGGGCTTTGACGCGAGAGTGCGCAAATATGGGTGGGCCTTGATGCCGAGAGTGCGCAAATATGGGTGGGCCTTGATGCCGAGAGTGCGCAAATATGGGTGGACTTTGATGCCGAGAGAGTGCGCAAATATGGGTGGGCTTTGATGCCGAGAGTGCGCAAATATGGGTGAGTCTTGATGCCAAGAGTGCGCAAATATGGGCAGGGCCTTGACGAACACCCAAATGTGTACAAACCTGTGCTGAGAGCACACCCCTGCGCCCGGCACAGTTACCAGCGCCTAACGGAAAGCTTTCCAATCCTGTGACTACTGTGACAGCCAATCACAGTGGTCACATGATCATAAACCCCACCCCCCCCCCCTCCCAGCATCACAAACCTCTTAAAAGGGCCGGGAGGTGCGAGCATTAAGGGGTAATCCGGCTATATTTTGCCTTCATTCGTTTTCTTCCCCTCTGTTCTCATCTGGTGATCCAGCCAGTAACACCCCTCCTGTATTAGAGCGCCCCCACTCTGGAGGAAGGAGCACAGGGGGCACCTATGGACATTGTCAGTCTGGGGGGGGAAGGGAATGTTAGATGGACTAGCAGATTTAGATACACTAACAAATTGAAGCCAAACTCCAGCTTCCATCATTGTAAATGGTTTGTCTCATCCCTGTAAACTGAGACATTCTGCTGGAGAGCTTGTTCTTTTAAAAAACAACAGACTTACTGGCCAGATCACCAGGTGAAACCACTAAACAAGAAAACGAATGCAGCCGCTCCATCCCAGAAATGGTAAGCTGCGATATAAGAAATGTTTGATTTTTGGTTAACGCCGCATTAAAAGCTGTAAGAAAACCGATTTGTATTGTCGGCATCCTGGAGAGCCCAAAAATCCACCCTCCATCTTCAGCCTCTGGAAATGGTAGGAATGACTCCATATGAACATTCTGCTGATGTGTGAGAGAAGAGAGTGATAGCATGAAAACCTCCCCCATCCTCCAGAGCCTTCTATCCACCATTGCCCCCCCCATGGTACTCACTTGGCACACCGAGGCCTGCAGGATGGCATCGAAGGCTCCTTCCGGGGCGTCTCGGTTTCGGGACACCAGCTGGTTCTGCACTTTGGCGTTGAACTTGCTGACTTTATCGGTGAGGGAGAGGACATGGCGGAAGCCGAAGGACGGAATACAATTCGGGAACGGTTTGAATCTGCAAGACATAAATAAGGGCAGGCTGGTCAGGCTCCTCTCCCAAAGGGACTCATTCATGAATGGGGCCGGGCCGCAACCGTCTGCAATGGAAGCGGTCACAGCGTGGAGGCGTGGCATTTGCAGGGTTAAAATAGGCAATGATGGGACATGTCCACCATGGATCACTTTTTCAGCGGGGAGGAAAGAGTTACTGCACATCTACAGGGGGGAAAACCTTGATTTGATCACCTGCAGATTTTTGTACGTTTGACCACTTACAGAGAAATGAAGGGTCTATCATTTTTATCATAGGTCTATCTTAGATCATAGAGACAGAATATCAACCAAAAAGCAGAAAATCACGATACAAATGTTATAGATTGAGTTGCAGTTCGGTGAGTAAATTAAGTTTTTGATCCCCAAGCAAAACATGACTTGGTACTTGGTGGAGGAACCCTTGCTGGTGAGCACAGAGGTGAGACGTTTCCTTGTAGTTGGTGGAGGAACCCTTGTTGGTGAACACAGAGGTGAGACGTTCCTTGTAGTTGGTGGAGGAACCCTTGTTGGTGAGTACAGAGGTGAGACGTTCCTTGTAGTTGGTGGAGGAACCCTTGTTGGCGAGCACAGAGGTGAGACGTTCCTTGTAGTTGGTGGAGGAACCCTTGTTGGTGAGTACAGAGGTGAGACGTTCCTTGTAGTTGGTGGAGGAACCCTTGTTGGCGAGCACAGAGGTGAGACGTTCCTTGTAGTTGGTGGAGGAACCCTTGTTGGTGAGCACAGAGGTGAGATGTTCCTTGTAGTTGGTGGAGGAACCCTTGTTGGCGAGCACAGGATGAGACGTTCCTTGTAGTTGGTAGAGGAACCCTTGTTGGTGAGCACAGAGGTGAGACGTTTCCTGTAGTTTGTGCTGGAGGAACCCTTGTTCCTCCACCGAGGTGAGACGTCTCCTTGTAGTTGGTGGAGGAACCCTTGTTGGTGAGCACAGAGGTGAGACGTTCCTTGTAGTTGGTGGAGGAACCCTTGTTGGTGAGCACAGAGGTGAGACGTTCCTTGTAATTGGTGGAGGAACCCTTGTTGTGAGCACAGAGGTGAGACGTTCCTTGTAGTTGGTGGAGGAACCTTTGTTGGGGAGCACAGAGGTGAGACGTTCCTTGTAGTTGGTGGAGGAACCCTTGTTGGCGAGCACAGAGTGAGACGTTCCTTGTAGTTGGTGGAGGAACCTTTGTTGGGGAGCACAGAGATGAGACGTTCCTTGTAGTTGGTGGAGGAACCCTTGTTGGCGAGCACAGAGGTGAGACGTTCCTTGTAGTTGGTGGAGGAACCCTTGTTGGGGAGCACAGAGGTGAGACGTTCCTGTAGTTGGTGGAGGAACCCTTGTTGGGTGAGCACAGAGGTGAGACGTTCTCTTGTAGTTGGTGGAGGAACCCTTGTTGGCGAGCACAGAGGTGAGACGTTCCTTGTAGTTGGTGGAGGAACCCTTGTTGGCGAGCACAGAGGTGAGGACATTCCTTGTAGTTGGTGGAGGAACCCTTGTTGGCGAGCACAGAGGTGAGACGTTTCCTTGTAGTTGGTGGAGGAACCCTTGTTGGCGAGCACAGAGGTGAGACGTTCCTTGTAGTTGGTGGAGGAACCCTTGTTGGTGAGCACAGAGGTGAGACATTCCTTGTAGTTGGTAGAGGAACCCTTGTTGGTGAGCACAGAGGTGAGACGTTTCTTGTAGATGGCTCCCAGGTTTGCACACATCTCAGGAGGGATTTTTGTCCACTGTTCTTTGCAGATCTTCTCTAAATCCTTAAGGTTTCTTGGCTGTCGCTTGGCAACTCGAACTTTCAGCTCCCTCCATACATTTTCTATAGGATGGAGGTCTGGAGACTGGCTAGGCCACTCCACGACCTTAATGTGCTTCTTCTTAAGCTACTCTTTTGCGGTCTTGGCGGTATGTTTTGGGTCATTGTCATGCAGGAAGACCGATCCACGACCCATCTTCAGTGTTCTGGCTGAGGGAAGAAGGTTCTCATCCTAGATTTTACAATACATGGCCCTGTCCATTGGCCCCGCAATGCGGCAAAGTCAGCCTGTACCTTTAGCAGAAAAACAGACGCAAAGCTTAATGTTTCCACCTCCGTGCTGGACTGTAGTGATGGTGTTCTTAGGGTCATAGTCAGCATTTTTCTTCTTCCTCCAAACACAGCTTGTCGAGTTAATGCCTAAGAGCTCAATTTGGTCTCATCTGACCACAGAACCTTCTCCCAATCCTTCTCTGAATCATTTAGATGTTCATTGACAAACTTCAGACGGGCCTGTACATGTGCCTTCTTGAGGAGGGGGACCTTGCGGGAACTGCAGGATTTCGGTCCATGGCGGCATATTGTGTTACCAATGGTTTTTTGGTGACTGTGGTCCCAACTTCCTTGAGATCATTCACAAGCTCCTCCCGTGTAGTTCTGGGCTGATCCCTCACTTTTCTCATGATCATCCTTAACCCCATGAGGCGAAATCCTGCATGGAGCTCCAGACCAAGGAGGGCGATTGATGGTTATTTTGTATTTCTTCCATTTGCACATAATCGCTCCAACAGTCGTCTCCTTCTCACCAAGCTTCTGGCTGATGGTCTTGCAGCCCATTCCAGCCTTGTGCAGGTCTACAATCTTCTCCCTGATGTCCTTTGACAGCTCTTTAGTCTTGCCCATGGTGGTGGTGAGGTGTGAATGGAAGAAAGAGATTCTGTGGACAGGTGTCTTCTACACACACGAGTTGTCATTAGGAGCACCTTCTTCCATTGGCAGGACTGATCTGTGTACCACATGAGCACATCGCCAGTCTGTGGGAGCCAGAATCATTGTTGGTTGGTGGGGATCAAACACTTAATCTACTCACCGAACTGCAACTCCATTTATGACATTTGTATCGAGTTTATTTCTGGATTTTTGGTTGATTTTCTGTCTCTATCATTTAAAATAAATCTATGATATAAAATTCTAGACCCTTCATTTCTGTGTAAGCGGGGCGAACCTACAGAATCTTCCGGGATCAGATCATTATTCCCCCCCCCCCCCCCGTACACTTCACGTTGAGGGAAATGTTTCCACTTGTGGTCTTTTCCAAACGTGTTTTATTTCCCAAAGTTTAATTTTTATGGGAATATAAAATGATGAGAAATATGTCGCCCCTTCACCTAGAAGATCGCCTAGTTGCAGCTCCTCCCCCTCCAATGTCTTCTATAATACATTGTTCCACCAAAAACAAAAAGCAACTATGTAACGGCGATCACTCAGGAGTTCCGGGACTCCGAACAATCCAATGTTCCAGTTCCTTCTATTACGGAGCTCCTTCCTCCTCTTCTCTCCTATAGAGTCCTATGATACAGATCATTGTGTAGAACATTGTAGTCAACTCGGGAAAAGGAACGAAACAAAGTAACCGTCAATCACCGACAATGGTGTCCTTCCATCACTCCGTTCCTCTTCTTGTTTGGTATTGTTCTTCAGGTAACAATAGGACTGTATAGGAGAGAAGAGGAGGAAGGAACACAGTCATGGAAGGAACGGGCTGATGAAAGGATTCATTCGATTGTTGTGGTTTGGAGGAACAGAAATGAAGGATCCCTTGTTACATAGTCGCTGTTTGTAGGACAAATGTACGGTTTGGCTTCTTTTCTAATCCAGACATCATAGCCGGGTCCTATGGGGGCACTCACGGGCTCACTCCTGAGCCTCGCTGTGTGCATCCATAGACACAGACAGGATTCGCTGCCCCCACCCCCCCAAACTTCCTCCTCACTGACAGCAATGGGAGCCAATGGCTCCTGCTGTTGTATCTCAGCCAATGAGGAGAGTGAGACCCGGGAGAGACGTTGCTCTCGTGCACATCGCTGGATCTAGATCAGCTCACATAAGTTTTAGGGCTTTACAGGGGAAGTGCTCGCTCCTGAGCCCCGCTGTCTGCATCCATAGACACAGACTGTGGGATTCAGCCCCCCCCCCCCCCCACTGTCTCCTCACTGACTGTGATTGACAGCAGTGGAAGCCAATGGCTCCCGCTGCTGTGTCTCAGCCAATGAGGAGAGACCCGGGAGACCCACCACTGCTCTCATGCACATTGCTATGGGGGTTACTCATGAGGGCGCACTCCTGAGCCCCGCTATCTGCGTCAATAGACACACAGTGGGATTCGGGCCCCCCCACACACAATGGCTCCCGCTGCTGTGTCTCAGCCAATGAGGAAAGAGACCCGGGAGAGCTGCTGCTCTCAGGCACATCGCTGGATCTAGATTGGTTCAGGTACTTTTTGGTGGGGGAGGCTTTACGGGGTGAGTGCCCATAATGGGGGGGTACTCATGCAGGCTCATACCTGAGCCCCGCTATCTGCGCCCATAGGCACAGACAGTGGGATTCGCACCCCCCCCCCCCCCCACTGTCTTCTCACTGACTGTGATTGACAGCAGTGGAAGCCAATGGCTCCCGGTGCTGTGTCTCAGCCAATGAGGAGGAGAGAGAGACCCGGACCCAATGAGGAGAGCTGCTGCTCTCATGCACATCGCTGGATCTAGATCGGCTCAGGTACATTATTTTGGTTGGGGGGCTTTATGGGGGGAGTGCTTATAATAGGGGCACTCATGCAGGCTCACTTCCGAGCCCCGCTCTCTACTTCCATAGACACAGACTCTGGGATTTGGCCCCCCCGTCTCCTCACTGACTGTGATTGACAGCAGAGGAAGCCAATAGCTCCCGCTGCTGTGTATCAGGAGGAGAGAGACCTGGGAGGGCTGCTGCTCTCATGCACATCACTGGATCAAGATCGGATCAGGTACGTTTTGGGGGGGAGGGCTTTACAGGGGGGAGCAGGACACATAGAACGCATGAAGGAAAAAGAAATAACTTCTGCCTTTAGAACCGCTTTAAAACAGGCAATGAGGTCACAGCGCGTCCTCCTCTCCTGTCCGCGGCCTCTGAAGCGAGATCAGAACGCAGATCAGACTTCAGAGGAGAGGGAGATTTAGACGCAGGTGTACCCTAAGGGTGAAGGTCCACTTTGGGGGCAAATCATCATTTTGGATCTGAACAAATAATGGCTCAAAAAATATGAATTTAGCAACCCCGGGTTCACATATATGTGGCGGTGCGGGCCGCGTTTTGCGTGGGCACGAGAGCCCAGTCATTTGAATGGACTCCTGTACCCCAGGACACGCAGAGAAGAAGTCCCCGCACTTCTTCTGAAATCGCAGTCCGCAGGGGAACCTGGGATCCCAGTACGGTTGCGTTTTCCAGTGCGGACGGCGTGGCATTAGAACGAATGGCCCCCACCCGCGGGTCCGCATTTCTCTGTGCGGGTGGTGCGGTTGCCAGATTTTCGCGCGGATCCGCAGCTCACCATCCGCACAGATGTGAACCGAGACTAAAGGTGCGATGGACAAATAAGACCAAAAAGAATAAAAACCCCCAAAAAACCCCCCAAACAGTCTACAGACATGACCTGTATGTTATATGACGTGTTCCTGGCAGAAGATCTGCCTCCTGGAAGGACTGAACACGTCTGAACTGGAAGATGCAGATTTCTGTCTCGTTCTATTCCCACGTAGAGGATGATTAGTTCTCGCTGCCTGCAGGGTGTCGGTGTCGGGGAAGGGTGACCTCTGTACTATACATCGAGGAGGGATTGGACGCCGTCCCCGGAGAAAGGTGGATACGAGGGCACTGGAAACTCTAGAGGACAATGGAGGCCGAGGACTGGGCGCTCCGGGGAATTCTAGAAATGTGCGGCTCTTTGTTGACTCTCTTCCCTCCTCGCTGAATAATTCTGCTGAAATTGGCTCCTTCAGATCACGCTGTGCCGGGCTGTGTGGCCCCGAGCCAAGGCAGGCAGAGAATAAACACTGAGCCGTCCGAGACAAAGGAACGTCCAACATCGGAACCAGCGGAGTGAGGAACGGAGGACTGAAGGCTGGAGAGATGTGCGCTGCCAGCAGCCAACAGACCCCCCCAAATCTAGGTCACCCCTATATAATGCAAGGGTATAAATTGCACCTTCGGAACATTCCAGGGCCTCCAGAACAATAAGGGTGCAATGGGCTAACAACAACCACAGCTTGGGCAGAAAAGCCAGTCCATTGCCAGCATGGGGCAGGGAAGGGCCCTTGTCCTCTGAGGAAACAGAGGAATCTCTGCAGAGGTACAACCCCCCCCCCCCCCCCCCCCTACTGTCAGAGATGAAGATCTGCGGTCAGCAAGGAACGGGAGCTTTGCTGAATGGAAAGTAATAGGAAAACTCACCAACCACACCAGGCAGGGAACCCCCGTCTGCTGCCAGGGGGCCAGTGTTAGAGGTCTGAACAGGTACCTGGGGGGGGGGGGGTGGGGGCGGAAATCGATGGAGAAAGTACAACTCCAATTGTTAGGTAGAGGTGGTATAGACCTATATGGGGGAGTTCATGCATACAATATTCCAGCTCCTTGGCTGTTCTGCCAGGTGGGGCCCTGGAGAGGGTGGGAGCACAGAGAAGGTAGGGACCCAGAGAGGGTAGGGACCTCAGAGAGGGTAGGAGCCCTGGAGAGGGTAGTGACCCTGGAGAGGGTGAGAGCACAGAGAAGGTAGGGACCCAGAGGGGGTAGGAGCCCTGGAAAGGGTAGGAGCCCTGGAGCCAGTAGGAGTTATGGCAAGGGTAGGCGCCCTGAGGAGGGTAGGGACCCTGGACAAGGTAGGGGACCCTGGAGAGCATAGGAGCCCTGGAGAGGGTAGGGGACCTTGAGAGGGTAGAAGCCATGGAGAGGGGGAGGAGCCCTAGAGAGGGTAGGGGAACTAGAGAGATTAGGAGCCCTGGAGCCGATATGAGCCCTGAGGAGGGTAGGGACCATGGAGAGGGCAGAAGCCTGGAGATGGCAGGAGCCCTGGAGATAGTAGGAGCCCTGGTGAGGGTAGGGGACCTTGAGAGGGCAGAAGCCATGGAAAGGGGGAGGAGCCCTAGAGAGGGCAGGGGACCTGGAGAGGGACAGTGGAAATGACAGGAGCCCTGGAGAGGGTGGAAGCCATGTAGAGGGGTAGGAGCTCTGGAGAAGGTAGGAGACCTAGAGAGGGTAGGGGGCCCTGGAGAGGGTAGGGGACCCTGGAGAGGGTAGGGGACCCTGGAGAGGGTAGGGGACCCTGGAGAGGGTAGGGAGCCCTGGAGAGGGTAGGGAGCCCTGGAGAGGGTAGGGAGCCCTGGAGAGGGTAGGGGACCCTGTAGAGGGTAGGGGCCCTAAGACATTGTCCAGTTTTGCCCTCTAAAATGCTGACCCTGTAGGGATTTGGGATGACGGGAGAGTTCACACCCTGAGGTCCCCAGCCGGACTGCAGCTGCGATGAATCATTCTGGTTGAGGATTCAATCTTTTATTGGATCGTTTTATTGCCCCATAAAATGATTTTGTTGGATCGCTCAGATTTCTTGCAGCAAAAACCTGCTGACACGTCCAGAGACGCTCAGACTGAGCTCCTCCCCCTGACACTTCGCGTTCGGCGCTGAGGTCGCGTTTTTAGATGGACGAACTTCCCATTTCCGGTTCCTATTTTTTACTTTCTGCCAAGTTTGGATTTTTTTTTAAGCGCACAATTTTCCCGCCATGAATCCTCGATCAGCGAACAACCGCTACAAATATCCTGCAAGATAAACCGGATAAATCCCACGCTGCGATCAATAATTCGATATAACCGTCACCCACGGTAACGGACAGAGGAGCCGCGAGCACCCAATATGCAATGCTACAATCGATCGATAAATAATGTCCGGATCTGCGAGCATCAGAGCGATCGGTCGTCCTCAGATCATTACTGATCGATGCACATTGCGGTAAATGGGACATTGGATTATTCTAGCTATTAGGACTCAATCACACTGGTGGCCGCCCTCGCCGCTCCTCCGAAGAGTGACCCCCCTCTGAAGAGTGATCCCCACTCCAAGGATAGTTTTGGATTGTCCCCGGAGCCACCCCCCCCCCCCCCCCCATCGGTCAGGGACTCTCACCCAGTGCAGGGGTTGTTCTGATATTTGGGGGCCGTGTAGGAGAACGGAGAGACGTTCTTGTCTACGAAAGTGCCGAATCCCAGCCGGAAGTTGCTGGTGAGCTTCGCCATCTCCTCGGCCAGCCGCGTCCCCAGGTTACGGATGTTATCCAGATCGTCCTTCATGGACAGAGACAAATCCATCAGGTAGTAGAGATCCACCGGATAGTCCTCCACCTGCCTCACCTGCATCTTAAAGGAGGCCGCCGCACCTGGAGGAGGAGAGGGGGAGGGGAGGAGAGGGGAGGGGAAGGGAGGGGGGGAGGGAGTAGGGAGAGGAGGAGGGGGGAGAGGAGAAGGGGAAGAGGAAGAGGAAGAGGAGGAAGAGGAGGGAGGAAGAGGAAGAGGAGAGAGAGGAAGAGGAGGAGGAGAGAGGGGAGGGAGGGGAGGAGGAGGAGGAGGAAAGGGGAGGGGAGGAGGAAAGGGGAGGGGAGGAGGGGAAGGGGGGGAATGGGAAAGGGGAGGGGAGGGGAGGAGGAAAGGGGAGGAGGAGGGGAGGAGGAAAGGGGAGGAGGAGGAGGGTGGAGAAGGGGAGAAGAAGGGAGGAGGAGAGAGGGGAGGAGAGGGGAGAGGAGAGAGCGGAGGAGAGGGGAGAAGGAGGAGAGGGGAGGGGAGAAGGGGAGGAGGAGAGGGGAGGGGAGCCGTGAACCTCAGGAGGACAAAAAAAATTAAATACATCCAACAAACATTATATAATTGTGTGCTATCTGGGCAAATGGCCCATCCCTGCACCCAGGTCTATACACCCGCTGTGTCCACTATGAGGGGTTCTCACCATCCCTGCACCCAGGTCTGTACACCCGCTGTGCCCATTATGAGGGGTTCTCACTGTCCCTGCACCCAGCTCCTGGGTCTGTACACCCGCTGGGCCCACTATGAGGGGTTCCCACCATCCCTGTGCCGAGTTCCCGGGTCTGTACACCTGCTGTGCCCATTATGAGGGGTTCCCACCATCCCTGTGCCGAGTTCCTGGGTCTGTATGCCCGCTGTGCCCATTATGAGGGGTTCCCACCATCCCTGTGCCCATTATGAGGGGTTCCCACCAGGATATAATTGTAGGTGGAGCAGCCTCATTGATGACATCACTGGTCAGGCAGGCGATGGGGGAGGTTGCTGGGTCATCTATAGGACGATGGATACATCTCGGATGTACAGGAATGCTCCCATGTGGGAGGGCTGAGGGTCCAATGTCTGCAGTATGGTGTCACTGACCTGGTCGCAGGGACAGGGAGAGGCTCTGTGGGGTGACCTGGATGATGTCCGACTGCGATGATCCGGAGCCTTTGCTGCTGAGGGGGAGCTTCTTGGTCACCCTGACTCTGCTGGTGGGGCCCTCGATATACTCGGCCCCGCAACCCTTCCCCAGGAGATTCTCCATCAGGTCACATCGCGACACCACCGACCGCGACCCGCCAAACGTCTGCCGGGATGGGAAACACATTACATTCTACAATTACACTGCTATTGTCAGCATCGTCTTCCCTACCAATGTTACATTGTTACTGCCGATAGAACAAAGCATTCCTATTACATATTATCTCTATTATGAACATAAAAATGTTACATTGTTACTGCTGATAACAGGAAGTATTCTTATACTTCATATATTGTTATATTTCTACTAAAAATGTTACATTGTTACCACTGACAACACGATGAATTCTTTTTCTATTTCACACATTATTTCCATCAATAACATCATTTCTACTAATAAAGTTACATTGTTGCTGCTGATAACATGAAGTATTCCTATTATATATTATCTACACCCCAGGGGCAGACTGACCATTTGGAAACTCGGGCACTGCCCGAGGGCCCGGGGTCAGTAGGGGGCCCCATGAGATGCCCCTGGTACCTTTATCATAGGCTTTTTTGAGTGTGGGCAAGGACACAGGGGCCCCATGATCCCCTATTGCCCGGGGGCCCCATGAGTTGTCAGTCCGCCCCTGTCTACACCTCTATTATGAACATAAAATGTTACATTGTTACTGCTGATAACAAGAAGTATTCTTATATCTCATATATTATTATATTTCTACTAAAAATGTTACATTGTTACTGCTGACAACACGAAGAATTCTTATTCAATTTCACACATTATTATATACTTCCATCAATAACATCATTTCTACTAATAAAGTTACATTGTTGCTGCTTACAACATGAGTTGTTTTTCACACATTATATACGATCTGCACTTCTATCCACATCATCTGTCCTACGAAGTCCCCCTCATATGCAGGAACCAGACAGTACACTGTGTGCATCAATAGAAACACAGCCCCACAGCCTAGGATGGCAAGGCACTCCTCTCCTCCTCCTCCTCCCCCACCTTCTCCAAACACTGCGCTGTCCACTGTTATCTCTTTCCTGTGAAGATCAGAAGTTCAGGGAGGCAGCACTGAGAGAGCAGGAGGCAGCAGCACTGAAAGTTATAAACTGCAATTGTTGGGGGGGAAGAGTGATTAGAAATTTTTTACTGGGAAATATTTATTTTATCGTTTCTAATGGGTTCAACTGCAAGAAGGCTACCCAGAAGATCATGGTGGGGGTGCCGGCAGGGGCGGACTGACCATTCGAGCACTGCCCGAGGGCCCGGTCAGTAGGGGGCCCCATGAGATGCCCCTGGTATCTTTCATTGGCTTTTTTGGGGGTGTGAGCGAGGACACAGTGGCCCCATGATCCCCTATTGCCCGGGGGCCCCAAGAGTTGTCAGTCCACCCCTGGGTGCCGGTCACATGACTGAACTGATCCAGAATAGGAGAGGAAAGAAAAGAATACAAATATTAACATTGGATACAATTCTTCATTATGGGGTTCAATAAACCAAATACACATATTATGTATCATACATATACGGGGGGGGGGGGGGGGGGGGGGGGGATAACGATTCAATCCCCTACAGACATTGGACGGTCACCCACTTACACAGAAATGATTGGTCTAGAATTGTTATCATAAATGTATATAAATGATAGAGACAGAATATCAACCAAAAAATCCAGAAAAAACTCGATACAAATGTTATAAATGGAGTTGCAGTTCGGTGAGTAGAATAAGTGTTTGATCCCCACCAACCACCAATGATTCTGGCTCCCACAGACCGACGATGTGCTCATGTGGTACACAGATCAGTCCTGTCAATGGAAGAAGGTCCTCCCAACGACAGCTCGTGACACCTGTCCACAGAATCTCTTTCTTCCATCCAAACCTCATCACCACCATGGGCAAGACCAAAGAGCTGTCAAAGGACGTCAGGGAGAAGATTGTAGGCCTGCAGAAGGCTGGAATGGGCTACAAGACCATCAGCCAGAAGCTTGGTGAGAAGGAGACAACTGTTGGAGCAATTATTCACAAATGAAACAAATACAAAATAACCATCAATCGCCCTCAGTCTGGAGCTCCATGCAAGATTTCACCTCATGGGGTAAGGATGATCATGAGGAAAGTGAGGGACCAGCCCAGAACTACACGGGAGGAGCTTGTGAAGGGTCTCAAGGCAGTTGGGACCACAGTCGCCAAACCAACCATTGGTAACACAACACGTCGCCATGGACTGAAATCCTGCAGTTCCTGTAAGGTCCCTCACTTCAAGAAGGCACATGTCCTGGCCAGTCTGAAGTTTGCCAATGAGCATTCAGAGAAGGATTGGGAGAAAGTCCTGTGGTCAGATGAGACCAAAATTGAGCTCTTTGGCATTAACTCAACTTGCCGTGTTTGGAGGAAGAAAAATGCTGACTATGACCCTCAGAACACCATCCCTACAGTCCAGCACGGAGGTGGAGACATTATGCTTTGGGGCTGTTTCCCTGCTAAAGGTACAGGCCGACATTGCAGGGCCAATGGACGGGGCCATGTATTGTAAAATCTTGGATGAGAACCTTCTTCCCTCAGTCCCGAACACTGAAGATGGGTCGTGGATGGGTCTTCCTGCATGACAATGACCCAAAACATACAACCAAGGAAACAAAGGAGCGGCCCTAGAAGCACACATGGAGTGGCCTAGCCAGTCTCCAGACCTTCACCCTATAGAAAATGTATGGAGGGAGCTGAAACTTCGAGGTGCCAAGCGACAGCCAAGAAACCTCAAGGATTTAGAGAAGCTCTGCAAAGAAGAGTGGACCAAAATCCCTCTTGAGATGTGTGCAAACCTGGGAGCCATCTACAAGAAAACGTCTCACCTCTGTGCTCGCCAACAAGGGTTCCTCCACCAACTGCAGGAAACGTCTCACCTCTGTGCTCTCCAACAAGGGTTCCTCCACCAACTACAGGAAACGTCTCACCTCTGTGCTCGCCAACAAGGGTTCCTCCACCAACTACGAGGAGCTTCTCACCTCTGTGCTCACCAACAAGGGTTCCTCCACCAACTGCAGGAAACGTCTCACCTCTGTGCTCTCCAACAAGGGTTCCTCCACCAACTACAGGAAACGTCTCACCTCTGTGCTCTCCAACAAGGGTTCCTCCACCAACTGCAAGGAACGTCTCACCTCTGTGCTCACCAACAAGGGTTCCTCCACCAACTGCAAGGAACGTCTCACCTCTGTGCTCGCCAACAAGGGTTCCTCCACCAACTACAAGAAGCGTCTCACCTCTGTGCTCGCCACAAGGTTCCTCCACCAACTACAAGGAACGTCTCACCTCTGTGCTCGCCAACAAGGGTTCCTCCACCAACTACAAGAAGCGTCTCACCTCTGTGCTCGCCAACAAGGGTTCCTCCACCAACTGCAAGGAACATCTCACCTCTGTGCTCGCCAACAAGGGTTCCTCCACCAACTGCAAGGAACATCTCACCTCTGTGCTCGCCAACTCCAGGACACGTCTGACCTCTGTGATTGCCAAACAAGGGTTCCTCCACCAACTCCAGGAAACGTCTGACCTCTGTGATGGCCAACAAGGGATTTGTCACCAAGTACTAAGTCATGTTTTGTGAAGGGGATCAAATCCTTCTTTCCCTCATGAACATGCAGATCCGTCATCATTTGTTAGACGCATTTCTGCTGAATTTGTTGTTGTATTCTGTCTCTCAGTGTTACACCGAACATTCCATTGTTAGACCGATCATTTCTGTGTGAGGGTTTTGCGAACATTCCATTGTTAGACGATCATTTCTGTGTGAGGGGCGAACATTCCATTGTTAGATTGTTAGACCGATCATTTCTGTGTGAGGGGCGAACATTCAGCATCAGCCGGGGAGCAAATACACATTTCCTGCACTGTACATCTGCTTCTCTTGTCAGTAGACGGGACATTGTGATAGAAATTCCGATCATTCTCTACAGATATACATGGAGATTGGATGAAGATTTCCGGGTTACATCGTATCAAAGAAAAAAAAAGTCGCTGCATTTCTACCAACCGCACATCACACATAATGACAGACATGGAAGTCGTTCTCTGTTCCTGACAACACGACAGTAAACGGGGAGAACGAGAACATGTGTCACCGCGACCACAGCCCGGAACCCCCACTGCCAGGAACGACACGCCGACATCAACCAGGAGGAGCGACATGTGTGGTGTGTGCAGAGCAAAACATCGCAGTGACTGCCGAACTCCCTCCGCACACTGCGAGCACCACACAGTTCAGGGAGAACACCCCCCCCCCCCGTGCAGGGTTTCAGAGGAGAGAACACCCCCCCCCCCCCCGCGCAGGGGCTCAGGGAGAACACCTCCCGCGCAGAGCTCAGAGAGAACACCTTCCCCCCCCCCCGCACGCGCAGCAGAGCTCAGGGAGAACACCTTCCCCCCCCCCCCGCACGCAGAGCTCAGGGAGAACACCTCCTTCCCCCCCCCCCGCACGCAGAGCTCAGGGAGAACACCTTCCCCCCCCCCCCCCCCGCAACCCTTCCCCCCCCCCCGCACGCAGAGCTCAGGGAGAACACCTTCCCCCCCCCCGCACGCAGAGCTCAGGGAGAACACCTTCCCCCCCCCCCCCCCGCACGCAGAGCTCAGGGAGAACACCTTCCCCCCCCCCGCACGCAGAGAGCCTTCAGGGAGAACACCTTCCCCCCCCCCGCACGCAGAGCTCAGGGAGAACACCTTCCCCCCCCGCACGCAGAGTTCAGGGAGAACACCTTCCCCCCCCCCGCACGGAGAACACCCCCCCCCCCCCACGCAGAGTTCAGGGAGAACACCCCCCCCCCCCGCACGCAGAGCTCAGGGAGAAAACCACCCCCCCCCCCCGCACGCAGAGTTCAGGGAGAACACCCCCCCCCCCCCACGCAGAGTTCAGGGAGAACACCCCCCCCCCCCCCCGCCCCACGCAGAGTTCAGGGAGAACACCCCCCCCCCCCCGCACGCAGAGTTCAGGGAGGACACGAGAGTTCAGGGAGGGACACCCCCCCCCGCACAGCAGAGTTCAGGGAGAACACCTTCCCCCCCCCGCCCAGAGCTCAGGAGAACCCCCCCCGCACGCGAGAGCTCAGGGAGAACACCTTCCCCCCCCCCCCACGCAGAGCTCCCCCCCCCCCGCACGCAGAGCTCAGGGAGAACACCTTCCCCCCCCCCGCACGCACGCAGAGCTCAGGGAGAACACCTTCCCCCCCCCCGCACGCAGAGCTCAGGGAGAACACCTTCCCCCCCCCGCGCACGCAGAGCTCAGGGAGAACACCTTCCCCCCCCCGCACGCAGAGCTCAGGGAGAACACCTTCCCCCCCCCCGCACGCAGAGTTCAGGGAGAACACCCCCCCCCCCCCCGCACGCAGAGCTCAGGGAGAAACACCTTCCCCCCCCCCGCACGCAGAGTTCAGGGAGAAGAACCACCCCCCCCCCACGCAGAGTTCAGGGAGAACACCCCCCCCCCCCGCAGAGTTCCGAGAACACCCCCCCCACGCAGAGTTCAGGGAGAACACCCCCCCCCCCCCACGCAGAGTTCAGGGAGAACACCCCCCCCCCCCCGCACGCAGAGATCAGGGAGAAAACCTTCCCCCCCCCCCGCACGCAGAGCTCAGGGAGAACACCCCCCCACCCCACCCCCGCACGCAGAGATCAGGAGAACAGTTCAGGGAGGACACCCCCCCCCGCACGCAGGGCAGGGAGAACACCCCACGCATACGGGACACACGCAGGGCGGCACGCATACGGGACACACGCATGTATCCTTCCACATACAGAAGATCCATATAAAGGGACACAATGTAGCGAGTCCAGAAGATGAGAAGATCTGTGGGAACCGTCATTGTACACAACATCTAACAGTGTGCAGCTTCCACCGCTCACAGGAGGACAGCCGGCAGGAGAGCGCTCAGCTAGGCAACTCAGATCATGAAACACAGATTATCCACAGATGATTGGACGCGGGGTCACAGGTCACCCCGGGGGAGATCAACTCCATTGTACTATCCAGACATTCCGACCAATCACAGCTCTCTACAGCAGAATAATGACATTAAAAGGAGAACTCCAGCCCCCTCCAGTCTTGCGCATGTGTACCGACTCCTCCCCTTCAGTCTTGCACAGGTGGACCGGCTCCTCCCCTCCAGTCTTGCACAGGTGGACCGGCTCCTCCCCTCCAGTCTTGCACAGGTGGACCGGCTCCTCCCCTCCAGTCTTGCACAGGTGGACCGGCTCCTCCCCTCCAGTCTTGCACAGGTGGACCGGCTCCTCCCCTCCAGTCTTGCACAGGTGGACCGGCTCCTCCCTTCCAGTCTTGCACAGGTGGACCGGCTCCTCCCCTCCAGTCTTGCACAGGTGGACCGGCTCCTCCCCTCCAGTCTTGCACAGGTGGACCGGCTCCTCCCCTCCAGTCTTGCACAGGTGGACCGGCTCCTCCCCTCCAGTCTTGCACAGGTGGACCGGCTCCTCCCCTCCAGTCTTGCACAGGTGGACCGGCTCCTCCCCTCCAGTCTTGCACAGGTGGACCGGCTCCTCCCCTCCAGTCTTGCACAGGTGGACCGGCTCCTCCCCTCCAGTCTTGCACAGGTGGACCGGCTCCTCCCCTCCAGTCTTGCACAGGTGGACCGGCTCCTCCCCTCCAGTCTTGCACAGGTGGACCGGCTCCTCCCCTCCAGTCTTGCACAGGTGGACCGGCTCCTCCCCTCCAGTCTTGCACAGGTGGACCGGCTCCTCCCCTCCAGTCTTGCACAGGTGGACCGGCTCCTCCCCCTCAGTCTTGCACAGGTGGACCGGCTCCTCCCCCTCAGTCTTGCACAGGTGGACTGGCTCCTCCCCCTCAGTCTTGCACAGGTGGACTGGCTCCTCCCCTCAGTCTTGCACAGGTGGACTGGCTCCTCCCCCTCAGTCTTGCACAGGTGGACTGGCTCCTCCCCCTCAGTCTTGCACAGGTGTAACGGCTCCTCCCCCTCAGTCTTGCACAGGTGTACCGGCTCCTCCCCCTCAGTCTTGCACAGGTGTACCGGCTCCTCCCCCTCAGTCTTGCACAGGTGTATCGGCTCCTCCCCTGGACTGAAACAGCTCCCTCTGATGTCACTGCCCCCCCCCAGGACTGGCACTGCCCCCACTTTACAATGTTTATCTCCGGCAGTGTCTGACTCCCCCTATCTGCGGAGGGATCGGAGCGCCGGGATTACACAGATCAGTGGGATGGGCTGACACCGGATCGGTCAGATCTCTGGGCCCCGGGGCCCCATGACATTCACCAGCAGTGAACAGAGCGGAGGTTGGTGCACTTACCTCCTGGGAGCACCAGGCGCAGGAAGGGTGGAGGAGGGAGGCAGTCCTGGCATGATGTGACGGTGATGGTGCGGCCGGAGCACACATTGGCACCTGAGGGAGAGAAAGGAGGGCAGTCAGATGGGGGAGGGGAAATGTCCTGGGGGGGGGGGGGGGGGTGTCTGTGTGCTGGTACTGACCCATATGCCCCCCCCCATCCCCAGGGCTGGCACTGTCCTTTCCCTCTCTCCCCAGGACAGTGCAATGGCTCTGCTTCCCCCAGCAAGTACCGTGTGATGGCACTGTCCCCCCCCCCCTACCCCCAGGACAGTCCAGTGCCCCCCCCCAAGAC
The DNA here is from genome assembly GCA_951230385.1 of Staurois parvus. NCBI lineage: Eukaryota > Metazoa > Chordata > Amphibia > Anura > Ranidae > Staurois > Staurois parvus. The sequence continues at coordinate 120,377 of CATNWA010000189.1, read as the reverse complement.
TGTCTAATGTACTACCCCCCCCCCCCCCATTTCCGTCCAATGGCACTCTGCTTCCCCCAGCACAGGACGTATCCAGATGGCTCTGCCCCCCCCCTTCCCCCCAGGACTGTGTGATGGCACTGACCCCCCCCCCCCCTCATTCCCCCCTAACAGTCCAATTACCCCCCCCAATCCTGTCCAATGGCACTCTGCTCCCCCCCCAAAAAAAACTGTCCAATGGCTTTGTACCCCCTCCCGCCAGGACTGTGTGATAGTACTGCCCCCCCCCAACCCCACTTTTACCACCCAGGAATGTCCAATGGCTCCCCCCAACATCAACCAATGGCTTCGCTCCCCCCCCCCCCCCCCAGGACTGTGTGACGGCACTGCCCCCCCCCCCATACCTTTACCCCTAAGGATATCCAATGGCTTCCCCCACCACTGTCTAAGGGTTCTGCACCCCCCTTCCAGGACTGTGTGATGGCACTGACCCCCCCGGCCCCCCCTCCACACACAAATGACAGATGCCACTTAAAGCCGTATTACACCTCAAACCAGAAACCTCACAGATTGCACTTCCCCGTCGTCGTTACCTGCGGCGGCTGCATTCGGTTTCTTTTCTCCCGGTGATCCGGCCATTAACACCCCCCCTGTACTAGGAACCGCTTTCACACTCCATGCGGTTCAGTTGCTTTTTTTCTGCATTCAAAACGCACAGAAAGTCGGTGATCTGGTTGTCAGTGTTATCGATCACATCAGTGCTTGTAGTTCCAGTGCGTTCCGGTGGCAGGAGAAAAAAAAAAAAAAAAAAAAAGTAGAACAGGCGGCATTTTTCCTGCAAAGAACTGTATGGTAATGCGGTAAAACGCATCAAAAACGCACCGGAACGCACATGACCCGATTTGAAATGAAAAAAAAAAAAAAAAAAAAAAAAAAAAAAAAAAAAAAAAAAAAAAAAAAAAAAGTCAAAACACATCAAAAAGAGGGGGAAAAAAGTAACTGGAATGCATCAAAAACATACCGGATTGCGTCAAAACACATCAAAATCGCACTGGAACGTGTCAAAAAATGCAACCAGAACATCAAAAACACACCGAAGCGTGTCAAAAATGCATCAAACACACTGGAAAGCACATGTCCCAATTTAAAAAGAGGGGAAAAAACTGGAATGCATCAAAAACGCACCAGAACATGTCAAAAATGCATCAAACGCACATGTCCCAATTTAAAAAGTTGGGAAAAATGAACTGGAGCGCATCAACAACACACTGGAACACGTCAAAAATGCATCAAAATTGCACTGGAACATGTAAAAAATGCATGAAAAAACACATCGAAATGTGTCAAGATGCACTGGAACGCATCAAAAATGCATCAAAATCGCACCAGAACGTGTCAAAAATGCATCAAAAACGCACCAGAACATGTCAAAAATGCATCAAACGCACATGTCCCAATTTAAAAAGTTGGGAAAAAATGAACTGGAGCGCATCAACAACACACTGGAACACGTAAAAATGCATCAAAATCGCACCGGAACATAAAAAATGCATGAAAAACACACTGAAACATGTCAAGACGCACTTGAACGCGTCAAAAATGCATCAAAATTGCACCAGAACGCACATGTCTCAATTTTAAAAGAGAGGGGAAAAAACATGTTAAAAATGCATCAAAAACACACCGGAATGCATCAAAAAAAAGCATCCGAATGCGTCAATAACGCACATGTGGAGACATCCGGAACGTATATGGACTGCGTTTCTACAGTGAGCCGCCCCTGAGGCTCAGCACTCACCTATGCAGTTTGCATTTGATCCATTTTCTGCAGTGCTGTTTATGGCACATTTTATTTGGGGGGGGGGTTCCAACTTGTTGCTGAGCAGATTAAACCGCAAAAACGCATCAAAATCGCATTCCATGTATTTCTGCGGCGTCTCCATTGAAGTCTATTTCTATAAAAACGCAAAGTTTTTCATGGAAGCGATTCCGTGCCGCCTTATAGCAAACCTCCTGCTCCGGGGCGGCAGGGTGCGCACAATCATATATATACACGTGACTTCGCAGTTCCAGGTACGGGGCGCACGTGCCCCACCCGCGCCGCCATTCGTGGCCTCGGCTGTCAATCACCGGGTCCCAGCCGGGTGCCGGCGATCTCTGAGGATTTCCAATGTGGGAGAGACTTGTATGTAAACAGCACGGATCTCTCCCCTGTCAGCACCGGCACACTGCTTTGTATGGCTCTGCATAGCAGCATGCGTACAGTGAAACACACACAGCACACAGTTAACCCTTTGATGGCCCCAGATGTTAACTCCTTCCTGCCCAGTGCCATTAGTACAGTGTCGGGGCTTTTTATTAGCACAGATCACTGTATTGGTGTCACTGGGGATGTCAGTGACACCAAGTCAGTCCCCCTCCCTCCCCCCGTGTCAGAATGCCCGCCGCAGTCCCGCTATAAGTCGCTGATCGCCACCATTACTAGTATCACAATCCCAGTATCTATCCCGCCATTTGTAGACGATATAACTTTCCCGTAAACCAATGAATTTCCACGTATCGGGATGTGACGGCGAAGGCACGAGCGGCGGGGTGCGACAGCGAAGACACGGAGCGGGGCGGAGCGAAGACACGGAGCGGGGACGGCGAAGACACGGAGCGGGACGTGACGGCGAAGGCACGGAGCGGGGTGCGACAGCGAAGACACGGAGCGGGACGTGACGGCGAAGGCACGGAGCGGGGTGCGACAGCGAAGACACGGAGCGGGGACGTGACGGCGAAGGCACGGAGCGCGGGGCGACAGCGAAGACGGAGCGAAGACACGGACAGCGGACACGGAGCGGCGACAAGACACGGAGCGGGACGCGACGGCGAAGACACGGAGCGGGACGTGACAGCGAAGACACGGAGCGGGACGCGACAGCGAAGGCACGCAGCGGGAGACATGTTGGCTGAAATTTATGATGAAATTTGTTTTACATTTTTTCCCTGGACGTGTTTTATAGCAAAATGTCCAAAATATTGTTTTTTTTCTCAAAATTGTCGTCCTTTTTTTTGTTTATAGCGCAAAAAATAAAAACCGCAGAGGGGATCCAATCCCACCGAAAGAACGCTCCGTATGTGGGGGAAAAAGGATGTAAATGTCATCTGGGTGCCGCGTTGCACGACCGCGCAATTGTTAGTTAAATTAACGCAGCACCGTAATGCAACAAATGGCCTGGTGGTGGGGGGGGGGGGGGGGGGGGATCCTCTGGAGGGCAAGGTGGGGGGGATCCTCTGGAGAGGGGGGGATCCTCTGGAGGGGGGAGGGGTTAAATAACTCCCTGACACTTTCCTAAAAAATCGTCTCACTCCTCTAACTGTTACATCTGCTGGAGAGCTTGTTCTGATATAACACAACAGACTTTCTGGCCGGATCATCAAAGGAACGAAAACTAAAGCAGCCGCCACATCGGAGATCTGCGATCCGAGAAATGTTTGGGGGTCGAATATCGATTTCTATCCGATGAATAATAAATATGAATTCGATAAACGATCGATTATCGGTGAAGATCTCCTCCGATCACTTCTATGGATCTCTGGGGACACCCCCCCCCCCGGTATGCAGAAGATACATTGTATCAGTCCGCCCCTCCCCCAGATACTTTGTATCAGAAGTCCCCGCCCCCTCAGCGGCACTTACCGGCGGCAGTGCGGGGTGCCCGGGACAGGAGGGCGCCGATCAGGAGGACGGTGTCCGCTCTCATCTTCTACCGATCCGCCGAGAGGCCATCACTGAGCCCTACCGACCCAAACCCGCCCCAACACCGCCGTCACCCCGCCCACAACACAACACCGACACGCCTCCTCCAAGAGCCAGTCACGCCCCCCTTCATAGTCCTCGCCAGCTCGATCAAGACCAACACGCCCCCTGTCACCGCCCTCATCATAGTCTAGACCCGCCCCTCCGAGAGGGAAGATGAGAAACGTTCTGGCTAGCACCGCCCCAATGCAGCCATTGCTCCGCCCCCCTCCGTAACCCGTCCCTTCTCAAGAAGGAAATTGAGAAATCTCCGCCCTGAACCGCCCTCCATGGTATCCCCGCCCACTCCATAATCCTGAGCCCAGCCCTCCGACAGACGGTGTGAGCCGACCCCGCCCACAACACATCGTTAACACCTTCATCACTACAAACCCAGAACACCCCCCTCCCCCATACTGTGCGCTGCCCCCCCCCCCCCCCGCAGGTTCTATTACAGATCCCCCCCATCAGATGGCAGCACGTGGGGGGGGGGGGGGGGGGGGGGCACTGCGAGAGTTCCCTCACATCCACCAATCAGAGATCCAGAAAAACTTTCACTGAACCCTCCCACTGCCCCTTATTTCTTAGCCACACCCACTACTCACCCCCTACCCCCCCCAATTCACTGCCTAGCACCCCAAAAGTCACCAAACCTCACCAAATCACCCCCCTTTCATCACCCCCTCCCCCCACTGAGCAACACCCCCCCTTTCATCACCCCCTCCCCCCACTGAGCAACACCCCCCCCTTCCATCACCCCCTCCCCCCACTGAGCAACACCTCCCCCTCTCAATCAGCCCCCACTACTCAGACACCCCCCCTTCCATCTCCCCCCACTACTCAGCAACAACCCCCCCCCTTCCTTCACCCCTCCTTTCAGCAACTACCCCCCCCCTTCACCCCCCCCCCACTGAGCAACACCCCCACTTCCATCACCCCTCCCCCCCTTCCATCACCTCCCTCCTCCCACTGAGCAACACCCCCCCCTCCATCAGCCCCTCCTACTCAGCAACACCCCCCCTTCCATCCCCCCTCCTACTCAGCAACACCCCCCCCCCTTCCTTCACCCCCACTACTCAGGAACTACCCCCCTTCCTTCACCCCCCCCCACTACTCAGCAACCCCCCCCTTCCTTCCCCCCCCCCCACTACTCAGCAACCCCCCCCTTCCTTCACCCCCCCACTACTCAGCAACACCCCTCCTTTCTTCACCCCCCCCACTACTCAGCAATCCCCCCCCCCCCTTCCTTCACCCCCCCCCACTAATCAGCAACATCCCCCCTTCCTTCACCCCCCCCACTACTCAGCAACATCCCCCCTTCCTTCACCCCCCCCCCCACTAATCAGCAACATCCCCCCCCTTCCTTCACCCCCCCCCCCACTAATCAGCAACCCCCCCCCCCCCTTCCTTCACCCCCCCCCCACTAATCAGCAACATCCCCCCTTCCTTCACCCCCCCCTTCCTTCACCCCCCCCTTCACTAATCAGCAACACCCCCCCCCCCTTCCTTCATCCAGCCCCCCCCCACTACTCAGCAACCCCCCCCCCCTTCCTTCACCCCCCCCCACTACTCAGCAACATTCCCCCTTCCTTCCCCCCCCACTACTCAGCAACTTCCCCCTTCCTTCACCCCCCCCCACTACTCAGCAACACCCCCCCCTTCCTTCATCCCCCCCACTACTCAGCAAACCCCCCCCCTTCCTTCATCCCCCCCACTACTCAGCAACATCCCCCCCTTCCCACCCCCCCCCTTCCTTCCCCCCCCCCATTGCCCCCTTCCTTTGACCCCTTCCTTTACTGCACCCCCACTACTCAGGAACACCCCCTCCCCTTCCTTCATCCCCCCCACTGCCCCCCCTTCCAAACCTCCCCAATTCACTGCTCAGTCACACCTCAAGTCACCAGTCCTCAGCCAGTAACATCCCCCACCCCTTCCTACCCCCCCCCCCCACACTGGTCAGCAACATCCCCCCACCCCCTCCCCCCCAACTGCTCAGCACCTGGATTCCCCTTTCCTCCCCCTTCTTCTTTCCCCCCTCCCACTGCTCAGCACCCGGAAAGTTCTGATTGGGGTATATGGGGAGCTGGGGCAGCACAGACAGTCTGTATGTATCTGCACATCCACCTCCTATAAATAATGACAACGAATCTCCCTCCATCCTCCAATCAGATCTCCGTCTTCTCTGATGGTGGAGAGGACAGTACGGGGGTCCCCGTGATGGAGATTCGTCTCCTATATACACTCGGTGGGTGAGATATAACGATCGATGTCCTCCAATGTCTGTGTCATGGGGTCAGCGAGGAGAACCCCGCACAATGCATGACGTAGAAGATCGGGGGGGGGGGGGGTGACCCCAATTGACATTAACGGGGCGGACTTCCTGGGGGTGTCCTGTAGATCATTTTATGGCTTCTCTACCACTGATCACATTTCTCCATCCGATGTCCCGTAAATCTGATATTCCCCCGATCCTTCACAACCAACCAGGATTCTGCCTTCACAAACATCGTCCATTGGATGTCAGTCCTGTCAATCATGGAGGCTCAGCTTCACATGTGGGCGTTACCCTCTGTCTCTCTGACCAGCACGGCCACCTGCTGACTTGGCACCTTCCACAGGCAGCTTCACTCTCCACTGAGCCACAGAAGCTGAATCGACACAAATGTACTAACTGCAGTACAGAGAATGACTTTCCCCAGCCCTGTCTGCGCAAAACACACGGACTGAGGGAACATGGAGGACATCGGGAGGGTCTAGGACTGAACTAAGCAGCACTACATAGGAGGGGAGGACAGAGGAAAATACCAACGTCACATAATTCGCAGTGACCCAAAACCTCCACTAGTTGTCAGCATAGTACAGAACAATGGTAGCCGGATACAGTTCATTGCGTCGCAGAAACAGAAATGTAAGGAAACTGAACATTACTCTCATTATCTGTCATCTTGGAGAACCTCATCCCCGATTGGTCTGTAGGGTTCCTGAATACACAAATGTCTCCTCTGTATAACGAATGTCCTCTGTCAGGGGGCGCCGTCCTCCTGCTGGAATGTTCTCCAGAGGGGTCACCTCACTGACAACAGAAATCAGAAATTGCAGATGCAGGCAAAAAATATCGCAGGAGGACAGCGCCATCTAATGGAGATAGTCATGTAATGTATGTGATCTCAGATCCCTCATGACAGGATAGAGGTGAGAGAATAATGTATACAATATAATGGACACTATATTGCCCAAAGTATTGGCCCCGCCCTCCAATCATGTGATTCAGGTGTTCCAATCCCCTCCATATCATGGGATTCAGGTGTTCCAATCCCCCAATCATGTGATTCAGGTGCTCAAATCCCCTCCATATCATGTGATTCAGGTGTTCCAATCCCCTCCATATCATGTGATTCAGGGTGTTCCAATCCCCTCCCATATCATGTGATTCAGATTCAGTGTTTCCAATCCCCTCCATATCATGTGATTCAGGTGTTCCAATCCCCTCCCAATCATGTGATTCAGGTGTTCCAATCCCCTCCATATCATGTGATTCAGGTGTTCCAATCCCCTCCCAATCATGTGATTCAGGTGTTCCAATCCCCTCCCAATCGTGGTGATTCAGGTGTTCCAATCCCCTCCATATCATGTGATTCAGGTGTTCCAATCCCCTCCATATCATGTGATTCAGGTGTTCCAATCCCCTCCATATCATGTGATTCAGGTGTTCCAATCCCCTCCATATCATGTGATTCAGGTGTTCCAATCCCCTCCATATCATGTGATTCAGGTGTTCCAATCCCCTCCATATCATGTGATTCAGGTGTTCCAATCCCCTCATATTCATGTGATTCAGGTGTTCCAATCCCCTCCATATCATGTGATTCAGGTGTTCCAATCCCCCTCCATCCAATCCCCTCCATCATGTGATTCAGGTGTTCCAATCCCCTCCCAATCATGTGATTCAGGTGTTCCAATCCCCTCCATATCATGTGATTCAGGTGTTCCAATCCCCTCCATATCATGTGATTCAGGTGTTCCAATCCCCTCCATATCATGTGATTCAGGTGATCCAATCCCCTCCATATCATGTGATTCACTGTTTTCCAATCCCCTCCATATCATGTGATTCAGGTGTTCCAATCCCCTCCCAATCATGTGATTCAGGTGTTCCAATTCCCAATCATGTGATTCAGGTGTTCCAATCCCCCTCCATATCATGTGATTCAGGTGTTCCAATCCCCTCCATATCATGTGATTCATGGGTGTTCCAATCCCCTCCATATCATGTGATTCAGGTGTTCCAATCCCCTCCATATCATGTGATTCAGGTGTTCCAATCCCCCTCCATATCATGTGATTCAGGTGTTCCAATCCCCCTCCCATATCATGTGATTCAGGTGTTCCAATCCCCTCCATATCATGTGATTCAGGTGTTCCAATCCCCTCCATATCATGTGATTCAGGTGTACCAATCCCCTCCAAATCATGTGATTCAGGTGTTCCAATCCCCTCCATATCATGTGATTCAGGTGTTCCAATCCCCTCCATATCATGTGATTCAGGTGTTCCAATCCCCCTCCAATCATGTGATTCAGGTGTTCCAATCCCCTCCATATCATGTGATTCAGGGTGTTCCAATCCCCTCCATATCATGTGATTCAGGTGTTCCAATCCCCTCTCATATCATGTGATTCAGGTGTTCCAATCCCCTCCATATCATGTGATTCAGGTGTTCCAATCCCCTCCATATCATGTGATTCAGGTGTTCCAATCCCCTCCATATCATGTGATTCAGGTGTTCCAATCCCCTCCATATCATGTGATTCAGGTGTTCCAAATCCCCTCCCAATCATGTGATTCAGGTGTTCCAATCCCCTCCATATCATGTGATTCAGGTGTTCCAATCCCCTCCCATATCATGTGATTCAGGTGTTCCAATCCCCTCCATATCATGGTGATTCAGGTGTTCCAATCCCCTCCATATCATGTGATTCAGGTGTTCCAATCCCCTCCAATCATGTGATTCAGGTGTTCCAATCCCCTCTCCAATCATGTGATTCAGGTGTTCCAATCCCCTCCATATCATGTGATTTCAGGTGTTCCAATCCCCTCCATATCATGTGATTCAGGTGTTCCAATCCCCTCCAATCATGTGATTCAGGTGTTCCAATCCCCTCCATATCATGTGATTCAGGTGTTCCAATCCCCTCCCATATCATGTGATTCAGGTGTTCCAATCCCCTCCATATCATGTGATTCAGGTGTTCCAATCCCCTCCATATCATGTGATTCAGGTGTTCCAATCCCCTCCCAATCATGTGATTCAGGTGTTCCAATCCCTCCATATCATGTGATTCAGGTGTTCCAATCCCCTCCATATCATGTGATTCAGGTGTTCCAATCCCCTCCATATCATGTGATTCAGGTGTTCCAATCCCCTCCCCAATCATGTGATTCAGGTGTTCCAATCCCCTCCAATCATGTGATTCAGGTGTTCCAATCCCCTCCATATCATGTGATTCAGGTGTTCCAATCCCCTCCCAATCATGTGATTCAGGTGTTCCAATCCCCTCCATATCATGTGATTCAGGTGTTCCAATCCCCTCCATATCATGTGATTCAGGTGTTTCCAATCCCCTCCCAATCATGTGATTCAGGTGTTCCAATCCCCTCCATATCATGTGATTCAGGTGTTCCAATCCCCTCCATATCATGTGATTCAGGTGTTCCAATCCCCTCCAAATCATGTGATTCAGGTGTTCCCAATCCCCTCCATATCATGTGATTCAGGTGTTCCAATCCCCTCCATATCATGTGATTCAGGTGCTCCAATCCCCTCCCAATCATGTGATTCAGGTGTTCCAATCCCCTCCATATCATGTGATTCAGGTGTTCCAATCCCCTCCCAATCATGTGATTCAGGTGTTCCAATCCCCTCCATATCATGTGATTCAGGTGTTCCAATCCCCTCCATATCATGTGATTCAGGTGTTCCAATCCCCTCCCAATCATGTGATTCAGGTGTTCCAATCCCCTCCCAATCATGTGATTCAGGTGTTCCAATCCCCTCCATATCATGTGATTCAGGTGTTCCAATCCCCCCCATATCATGTGATTCAGGTGTTCCAATCCCCTCCCATATCATGTGATTCAGGTGTTCCAATCCCCTCCATATCATGTGATTCAGGTGTTCCAATCCCCTCCCAATCATGTGATTCAGGTGTTCCAATCCCCTCCATATCATGTGATTCAGGTGTTCCAATCCCCCCCAATCATGTGATTCAGGTGTTCCAATCCCCTCCCATATCATGTGATTCAGGTGTTCCAATCCACTCCATATCATGTGATTCAGGTGTTCCAATCCCCTCCATATCATGTGATTCAGGTGTTCCAATCCCTCCCAATCATGTGATTCAGGTGTTCCAATCCCCTCCATATCATGTGATTCAGATGTTCCAATCCCCTCCAAATCATGTGATCAGGTGTTCCAATCCCCTCCAAATCATGTGATTCAGGTGTTACAATTCCTCCCAATCATTCAAAGAAGCTCCTTTCGTGGTGTTCACTTCCGTGGAAGGCCTGGACGTCTCTGTGAGATTGTTGCAGTACCATCTTTGTTACATTTTTGTATCACTTTTGCTATTTTTTTTTTTTTATTCTGACTGATACGTAAAGCTTTACTGATCTTCTTGTAGCATTTACCTTTTTTGTGTAAAGAAATTATTTTCTTTCTCAGGCCTTGGTGACATTTCTCTTCCATGTGGTGCCATTGCTGACAGCATGAAATGGGTGGGGGCTTTCTTTGTTAAGTAACTTCCTTTTATAATCACCTGTCTGTTGGGGCCCCTATTTAATGAATAATCAGACTCACTGGAGCTGAATTCTTACTCATTAGGATTTTGCTGTATTAAACATTGCTTTGCTCTAAGACTTTCATTGGGTGTGTGTTCATTTTTGCAACATGGTCTGGGATGAATTTGTTAGGAAAAATACTTTTCTGTGTGTGCAAATTACAACCAAAATCTTGTCTGCAATCAGTGACCGGCATTTGTGGGAGATGGGAAGGATTGTAGTATAGAAAATGTGTGTGATTCTGGAAAGAAAGGAAAGGTTTTCTGACACATCTGTTGGGCTGTACGCATTTATGCCGAGCAACTGTAGAGTATATATATATATATACAGTATCTCCCAAAAGTGACTGCACCCCTAAGTGACAAGGTCCAAAGTGGGCCCAATCAGCCATTTTCCCTCCCCTGGTGTCATGTGGACTCATTAGAAATGTTACAAGGTCTCAGGTGTGAATGGGAGCGGGGTGGGGGTTACATTTGGTTTTATCGCTCTCACTCTGTCATATTGGTCACTGGAAGTTCTAAACATGGTGCACCACTCATGGCAAAGAAACTCTCGTCTGAGGATCTGAAAAGAAGAATTGTAACTCTACATAAGATGGGCCTATGCTATATAAGAAGATGCCAAGACCCTGAAACTGAGCTGCAGTCACAAGCACTATATATTATATTATTATATGCCAAGACCATACATATTATATATATAATGATGTAACAAGGACAGGTTCACTCAGAACAGACCTCAACCATTGGTCCACCAAAGGAGTTGAGTCCAGGCACAAGGAGCCTCAGCGTCATAATCCAGAGGTTGTCTTTGGGAAATAGACGTATGAGTGCTGCCAGCATTGCTGCAGAGGGTGAAGGGGTGGAAAAATCGGGGGGTCAGCCTGTCAGTGTGATCAGCATTGCTGCAGAGGGTGGTGAAGGGTGTGGGGGGTCAGCCTGTCAGTGCTCAACCATACGGCCGCACAACTGCATCACATTGTCTATTTTGCATGGCTGTCGTCCCAGAAGGAAAGTTTACTCTTCTAAAGATCATTATATATAACAGTATTTATAAAGCGCCAATAGTTTTTGCTGCCCAGCGCTGTAGTACATTACAAAGGGGGACAGAACATGTGACAGTAACAATACCAATACAATGCAAAACATATAGTATATGATGAGGGGTATATCGAGGAGCGGGAGGGCCCTGCTCCTTGGAGCTTACAATCTAGGAGGGATAGATGGGATGGTGGTACAGGAGGAGATAGAGCTGTGGGGGATGGAGTGGTAGGAAGAGTGAAGGATGTCGGCAAGTGTTGATAGCATGTGGGGTATTGGGGTAGGCAATAGTTTTCCCTGAAGAGATGGTTTTTCAGGTGCAACCTAAAGGAAGAGGAGAGTAAGTGATAATCGAGCATGGGTTGGCAGGGAGTTCCAGAGAATGGTGGACACCCTGGAGAAGTCCTGGGGGGGGGCATGGGGGAGGAGACCAGGGAACTAGAGAGAAGGAGGTCTTGTGAGGAGCGGTTTTGTGCAAGTGTTGGCGTTTGTTACTTGGATATTAGGTCAGTGATGTAGTTCGATGGCAGTTATGGTGGACAGCTTTGTACGTCAAGTGTTAGGATTTTGAATTTGATCCGTTTCGCAATCGGAAGCCAGTTGGGAGGATTGGCAGTGGGGGTGGAGTACACTGAGTGGAGGCCAGTAGAGGGATTGGCAGAGGGGGGTGAGGACACTGAGTGGAGGCCAGTGGAGGGATTGGCAGGGGGGTGGAGGACACTGAGTTGGAGGCCAGTGGAGGGATTGGCAGAGGGGGGGTGGAGGCCACTGAGTGGAGGCCAGTGGAGGGATTGGCAGAGGGGGGGGTGGCGGAGATGAGCGGTTGGAAAGGTGAATGAGTCTGGCAGCCGTATTCAGGATGGACTGAAGCGGGGATAGCCAGCGGTGAGGCAGGCCAGTGAGGAGGGAGTTGCAGTAGTTGAGTCGTGATATGATGAGGGAGGTGGATGAGCTGTTTAGTGGTTTCTGGGGTGAGGAACGTGCGGATTCTGGCGATGTTGCGGAGGCGGAGTCTGCATGTTGCGAAGGCGGAGATCTGCATGTTGCAGAGGTGGAGTCTGCATGAGTTAAAGATTGGACTTGGGGCTGGAAGGATAGGTTGGAGTCCAGAATGACACCAAGTACTCTGGCCTGCGGGGCGGGTTTGATGGTGGCTTTGTTGGATGTGATGGAGAAGTCAATGGGGGGTGGGGTCCGGGCTGGGGGGGGAAGACAAGAAACTCCGTCTTGGAGAGGTTCAGTTTAAAAGGAAGTGGAGTGACATCCAGTCTGATATGTCGCTCAGTAGGTGTGTGATTCGGGCGGAGACTGAGGGGGGGTGAGGTGGGGGGTTGAGAGATAGATTTGTGTGTCATCGGCATAGAGGTGGTAGTTGAAGCCGTGAGAGTGTATGAGTTGGCCAAGGGAGGAGGTGTAGATGGAGAAGAGAAGGGGCCCGAGGACGGAGCCTTGAGGGACCCCAACAGAGAGGGGGAGTGAGGGGGAGGTGGTAGCATTATAGGTAACACCTGAAAGAGCGTTGTGACAGGTAGGATGAGAGCCAGGAGAGAGCAGAATCTCTGAGGCCGAGGGAGTGTAGTTTTTTGAGGAGGAGGGGGTGGTCGACTGTGTCGAAGGCCGCAGAGAGGTCAAGGAGTAGGAGCACTGAATAGTGGCCATTAGCTTTGGCGGTTAGCAGGTCGTTGGAGAGTTTGAGTAAGGCGGTTTCGGTGGAGTGTAGGGGACGGAAGCCGGACTGTAGGGGATCGAGGAGGTTGTTGTCGTTGAGGTGAGAGCATAGGCGGGTGTAGACTAGGCGCTCGAGGAGTTTAGATGTAAATGGGAGCAGGGAGATGGGTCTGAGGTTGTTCGGGTCATTGGGGTCCAGGGAGGGCTTTTTAAGTATGGGGGGTGATGTGTGCATGTTTCAGAGGGGAGGGGAAAGTGTTGGAGGAGAGGGAGAGACTAAAGATGTGGGTGATGGAGCGTAGGATGGAGGGGGAGGAGGTCGTAGGAGTTGTGAGGGGATAGGGTCGAGGGGGCAGGTGGTGAGGCGGGCATCAGAGAGGATCTTGGAGACTTCCTCGATGGTAGTAAGGTCAAAGGTGTGGAGTGTTGGGGGGGGCTTCAGTATGAGGAATGTAGGGTGGGGGTGGAAGTGGAGGTCAGAGCAGTGGTGGGGCCGTGGGACTTGAGAGAGGGGTGTAGAGGGGGTAGCTGAGTGAGGGGGGAACGAGGTTGGAGGGAGTTTGAGCAGCAACGAAGTCCCTGCGGGTTATGTCGAGGGGGAGGGGGGATGAGGGGGTAGCTGTGTGAGAGGGGACGGGTTGAGAAGGCGTGTGAGTTGCGGCAATGTCCTTGCGAATTGTGTCAATCTTGTTTTGAAGTGATTGGCAATCTCAAGGGCAGTGAGTGAGGTGCTGGGTGGAGGTGGGGAGCGGTGAGTGAGGTGCTGGGTGGAGGTGGGGGTGGGAGAGAAAGTAGAGAGTTGAAGGTGGAGAAGAGTCGGCGAGGATTGTAGGAGAGGGCCTTGATGAGGGTCAGGAAGTAGGCTTGTTTGGCAGTGTGGAGGGAGGAGGTGTAGGTGTGGAAGGAAGATTTTGTATCGGGTGAAGGCTTGTTGGGATTTGGTTTTGCGCCATAGTTGCTCCAGGGCACGACTTTGTCGTTTGAGGGTTTTGGTGTGATCAGTCTGCCAGGGCTGGGAGCGGTCGGGGTCTGATGTGCGTGTGGTTAAAGGCGCTAGTGAGTCAAGGGCTGCTGACAGCGCGTTGTTGTAGGCGGTTATAGCCAAGTCGGGGCAGGACAGGGGGAGGATGCGGTCGTGGAGTTGATCAGCTGCATAGTGGAGGGGGGCAGGGTTCAGGTTGCGGAGGTTACGGCTGGGTAGTAGTGTGACATTTGGAGGGGTAGGCGTTGGAGGACGAGGAGATAGAGAAGGAAATCAGGTTGTGGTCAGAGAGAGGGGAAGGGGTGTTAGTGAGGTTGTGGGGA
>CATNWA010000189.1:20767-103267 GCA_951230385.1 Staurois parvus | reverse complement strand
TTGTATACAGTCTGGGGGAGGGGGATCACGTCTGGGAGACTCTGTATATATATATTGTATCGGTGTCAATGCTGAGGATTTTCTTGTATCCATGAATTTCTCCCGATCCTTTGTGGTGCGATCGGCGTCTATATAAGATGTAAGGACACAAATGGCACCGCAGAGAATAACATGCGATTTGAGCAGGAATGGGATTCCCCTCCGACATGCGGCTTCCCCTCTCCTCCTAGGGGATCTTGTCCTAGGCTGAGCTCCCACAGGAGGGGTGCCGGAATCTTCCGGTAAAAATGAATAAAGAACACCCCATGACATAAATTTAAAGCGGTATTAATCCCCAAACCGGAGATGTGGTATATCGCAGCTTACCAACCATCACATGTGGCAGCTGCATTCGTTTTCTTTTTTTTTTTTGGGCTTTTTTTCCCCCTCTGTTTTCCCTGGTGATCCGGCCAGTAACACACCTCCTGTATTAGAGCAACCCCCGCTCTGGAGGAAGGAGCACAGAGGACACCTTTGTCAGTCTGGGGGGGGGGAGGGGATGGACTAGCAGATTCAGATACACTAACAAAGTGAAGCCGAAATCCGGATCACACTTCACGATCAGTTACAGCTTTGTTTCTTTTGGGATAAAAGGTTTTCCATCAATAAATAAAAGCTGCTAATTGTAAGCCCCCCCCTGTCAGTGGTCAGTGGTTTGTGTCATCCCTCTGACATATCTACAGGAGAGCTTGTTCTGTTTAAAAAAAAAAAAAACAACTGACTTTCTGGCTGGATCACCAGGCAAAAATATTATTATACAGGATTTATGGAGCCAACAGTTTTGCTCAGCACTTTACAATATGCAGGGAGACAATACAGCAACAATACAGATCAATACAAGAGGGATAGGAGGGCCCTGATCCTGGGAGCTTACAATCTAGGAGAGGGGCTGATCCTGGGAGTTTACAATCTAAGAGGGAGGGGCTGATCCTGGGAGTTTACAATCTAAGAGGGAGGGCCTGATCCTGGGAGTTTACAATCTAAGAGGGAGGGGCTGATCCTGGGAGTTTACAATCTAGGAGGGGGGGCTGATCCTCAGAGTTTACAATCTAAGAGGGAGGGGCTGATCCTGGGAGCTTACAATCAAGAGGGAGGGGCTGATTCTGGGAGTTTACAATCTAAGAGGGAGGGGGCTGATCCTGGGAGTTTACAATCTAGGAGGGAGGGGCTGATCCTGGGAGTTTACAATCTAAGAGGGAGGGGGCTGATCCTGGGAGTTTACAATCTAAGAGGGAGGGGCTGGTCCTGGGAGTTTACAATCTAAGAGGGAGGGGCTGGTCCTTGGAGCTTACAATCTATAGAGGGAGGGGCTGATCCTGGGAGCTTACAATCTAAGAGGGAGGGGGCTGATCCTGGGAGTTTACAATCTAAGAGGGAGGGGCTGATCCTGGGAGCTTACAATCTAAGAGGGAGGGGGCTGATTCTGGGAGTTTACAATCTAAGAGGGAGGGGCTGATCCTGGGAGCTTACAATCTAGGAGGGAGGGGCTGATCCTCGGAGTTTACAATCTAAGAGGGAGGGGCTGATCCTGGGAGTTTACAATCTAAGAGGGAGGGGCTGATTCTGGGAGTTTACAATCTAAGAGGGAGGGGCTGATCCTGGGAGTTTACAATCTAAGAGGGAGGGGCTGATCCCGGGAGCTTACAATCTAAGAGGGAGGGGCTGATCCTGGGAGCTTACAATCTAAGAGGGGGGGCTGATCCTGGGAGTTTACAATCTAAGAGGGAGGGGCTGATCCCGGGGAGCTTACAATCTAGGAGGGAGGGGCTGATCCGGAGCTTACAATCTAAGAGGGAGGGGGGCTGATCCTGGGAGTTTACAATCTAAGAGGGAGGGGCTGATCCGGGAGCTTACAATCTAAGAGGGAGGGGCTGATCCTGGAAGCTTACAATCTAAGAGGGAGGGGCTGATCCCGGGAGCTTACAATCTAAGAGGGAGGGGCTGATCCTGGGAGCTTACAACTCTAAGAGGGAATCCTGGGAGCTTACAATCTAGGAAAATAGAAGAAAGAAAGCCTAAAAAACAAAAAACGAATGCAGCCGCCACATCTAGGACCTGGTAAGCGGCAGTATAATGTTTGATTTGGGGTTTAATACCGAATTAATGGCGCTCATACCGAATGTTGATGTAGATCCGTGTCAGTCATGCAGAACAATGTCTGTCGATGGTGATCCTCCGCACACATAGAATACAAGATCCCCATCGGCGTTGGTATGTCAGCAATCCGGAAGGGATCCTGGGTGACGTCATGGACTAAAATACGGAGATGACCATATCTGCTTCATGACGTCACCCAGGACGGTATACAGCGACCTCGTTTTATATCCAGTTGTTTCCTCTCACCCGGCACATATAGGAGAAGCCACTAGATGGAGCCGACGTCATACAGAAAAGCGTTTTCATAGAGAAGAGGATTTAAAAAAAAAAAAATATGAACCCCTTTATGATCGCCTAACACGCGCGTGTGCGACTACAAAAGGGCGGGCTTTAATATCCACACGCCGCACATATGTGTCGCCAGGGCCGTGGATAAGGGGGCACCACCAGTCCTCTTTAAGGGGCCCAGGCCAGCAGGGGGGGTGAATCAGATGTGGGCAGGGAGGGTGATTGGCATGCAGGGGGGAGAGGGGCAATTACTGGAACTGATCCCCTGTATGGCCCTCTCTGCAGCAGCTGAATTCTGGCTTCTTCTCTGTTCCCCCTCACTGGCCTTCAGCTGCTGCAGAAAGAGCCATACAGGGGATCGGTTCCAGTTCCAGTAATCCCCCCCCCCCACCACCACATCCATCACCCTCCTTGTGCACCATACGTTTCCCCCTTTAGGATGGAGAGTGGAGGAAGATTCCGGCAAATATGTCACATTTACTAGCCCCTTTTTTTCCTGAATGACCACAATGAGTGATCGGCAGGCCTGGACTGGCCATAAGGCACACACCGGGCTTTTGCCAAATGGGCTGGAACCTCCTGGCTTAAGATGACCGTGCCGCACAGTGGGAGGTAAGCGGCGGCCGCAGTCTGGACCGGGCTAATACAGACCGCGGCCGCCACTCACCTCCCGCTGTGCGACTGTGCCTAAAGCAGGGGCCGACAGGAGGAGCAGCAGTGATGGCTCCAGATGACAAGCAGGAATCGCCACTGACACAGGGACACCTCCTTGGCTGGCTGGATGGGGCTGTCTCTCTTTGCTGGATAGGCTGTCTCTTTGCTGGATGGGGCTGTCTCTTTGCTGGATGGGGCTGTCTCTGTGCTGGGTGAGCTGTCTCTTTGCTGGGCTGGGCTGTCGCTGCTAGACGGGCTGTCTCTTTGCTGGACAGCTGTCTCTTTGCTGGATGAGCTGTCTCTGTGCTGGATGAGCTGTCTCTTTGCTGGGCTGCGCTGTCTCTGCTAGATGGGCTGTCTCTTTGCTGGACAGCTGTCTCTTTGCTGGATGAGCTGTCTCTTTCCTGGCCGGGCTGTCTCTTTGCTGGGCTGGGCTGGACAGCTGTCTTTGCTGGATGGGCTTTCTCCTTGCTGGATGAGCTGTCTCTTTGCTGGAATGGCTGTCTCTTTAATGAACAGCTGTCTCTTTGCTGGACGGGCTGTACTTTTAATGAACAGCTGTCTCTTTGCTGGATGGGCTGTCGCTTTGCTGGACGGGCCGTGTCTTTGCTGGAATGCTGTCTCTTTGCTGGTTAAGCTGTCTCTTTGCTGGATGGGCTGTTTCTTTGCTGGATAACTGTCTCTCCTGGATTGGCTGTCTCTTTGCTGGATGAGCTGTCTCTACTGGATGGGCTGTCTCTTTGCTGGATGAGCTGTCTCTTTGCTGGACGAGCTGTCTCTTTGCTGGACGGGCTTTCTCTTTGCTGGATGGGTTGTCTCTTTGCTGGGCGGGGCTGTTTTTTTGCTGGATGGGCTGTCTCTTTGCTAGATGAGCTGTTTGCTACTTGACGGGCTGCCTCTTTGCTATATGGGGATGTCTCTTTGCTGGATTGGGCCATCTCTTTGAATATATAGGGGGCATAGGGGGCATTGTGATTAGATCTCTAAGGGTACTGTGATATAAAGGGGACTGTAATCAATATTACAGTGCGGAGGACTGACTCAGTGAATATTCCGTCACCAACTGCCCCCGCGAATGCCCTTGCACACCCCAACCCCCCCCCCCCCCCCACACTGGAAACTGGCTGCTCAGTCTAAAATTCCCGGGCCTATTTTTTGTCCCAGTCCGGGCCTGGTGATCGGTACCAATCACTAACTGTGTTCATTTATAACTGAAACATAGTCAACTGTGTTTATTTTTTGGGGGGGTGGGGGTCAGCTTGGCTGTATGGGGCCACGTGGTTTCTAACAGCAGCCTTGTGTGTCGCTGGGCTGCCGATATTTCTGGGTTTTCAGTGCACTCATTACGCTCCTCCAGCACAGAGACTGAGTGATGAAAGACAGCCCTGGGGGCCCCGCTAATGATCAGTAGCCAGCGGGATCGATTCCTGTAGTCAGTGCAGCATATCAGTGCCGCCTATACCTGTCAATGCAGTCTTATCACTGCAGCCTTATCTGTACCTCTTCATCAGTGCCCATCAGTGCAGCTTATCAGTGGTCATCAGTGCCGCCTCATTAGTGCCCATCAGTGCAGCTTATCAGTAATCATCAGTGCCGCCCTCATTAGTGCCCATCAGTGCAGCTTATCTGTGGTCATCAGTGCCGCCTCATCAGTGCCCATCAGTGCAGCCCTTATCAGTGGTCATCAGTGCCGCCTCATTAGTGCCCATCAGTGCAGCTTATCTGTGGTCATCAGTGCCGCCTCATCAGTGCCCATCAGTGCAGCTTATCTGTGGTCATCAGTGCCGCCTCGTCAGTGCCCATCAGTGCAGCTTATCAGTGATCATCAGTGCCGCCTCATCTGTGCCCATCAGTGCAGCTTATCAGTGTCATCATCAGTACCGCCTCATCAATACCCATGAGTGCAGCTTATCAGTGGTCATCAGTGCCGCCTCATCAGAGCCCATCAGTGCAACTTATCAGTGATCATCTGTGCCGCCTCATCTGTGCCCATCAGTGCAGCTTATCAGTGGTCATCAGTGCCGCCTCATCAGTGCAGCTTATCAGCGGTCATCAGTGCCACCTCATCAGTGCAGCTTATCAGTGGTCATCAGTGCCACCTCATCAGTGCAGCTTATCAGTGGTCATCAGTGCAGCTTATCAGTGGTCATCAGTGCCACCTCATCAGTGCCCATCAGTGCAGCTTATCAGTGATCATCAGTGCCGCCTCATCTGTGCCCGTCAGTGCAGCTTATCAGTGGTCATCAGTACCGCCTCATCAATACCCATGAGTGCAGCTTATCAGTGGTCATCAGTGCCGCCTCATCAGAGCCCATCAGTGCAACTTATCAGTGATCATCTGTGCCGCCTCATCTGTGCCCATCAGTGCAGCTTATCAGTGGTCATCAGTGCCACCTCATCAGTGCAGCTTATCAGTGGTCATCAGTGCCACCTCATCAGTGCAGCTTATCAGTGGTCATCAGTGCAGCTTATCAGTGGTCATCAGTGCCACCTCACCACCCACTTCATCAGTGCCCATCTGCAGCTTATCAGTGGTCATCAGTGCCGCCTCATCAGTGACCATCAGTGCAGCTTATTAGTGGTCATCAGTGCACAGCAATGCAGTTTATCAGTGGTCATCAGTGCCGCCTCATTGGTGTCCATCAGTGCAGCTTACGAGTGCCCATCAGTTCCGTCTCATCAGTGGCCATCAATGTAGCCTCATTGGCAGTGGTGTATTTAGATTTTGTGCTGCCCTAGGCAACACAAAAATTTAGCCCCCCCCCCCCAATGAGAGAGCGAGATAAGTGTATGTATATATGATGATCTCTCTCTCTCCCCTCCCTCTTTCTTTCTCCTTCTCTCTCTCTCTCTCTCTCCCCTCTCTCTCTCTCTCTCTCTCTCTCTCCCCTCTCCTCTCTCTGTCTCTTCCCTCTCTCTCCCCCCCCTCTCCCACCCCCTCTCTTCCCCCTCTCCTCTCTTCCCCCCCTCTCTCCCTCTCCCCCCCTCCCTCCCCTCTCTCTCTCTTCCCCCCTCTCCCTCTCTCTCTCTTCCCCCCTCTCCCGCTCTCTCTCTTCCCCCTCTCCCTCTCTCTTCCCCCCCCTCCCTCTCCTCTCCTCTCCCCCTCTCCCTCCTCTCCTCTCTCTCTCTCTCTTCCTCCCCCCTCCCTCTCTCCCCTCTCCCTCTCTCTCCCCTCTCTTCCCCCTGTCTCTCTCTTCCTTCCCTCTCTCTCTCCCCCACATAGATCTTCCTGCTGTCCGGGCCACTGCAAGGGTACCGGTGCGACCCCTCTGCTGGCGGCCCTGCATGGCTCTGTCCACCACTGCCCAAAAGGTCTCTTCTTGGGGGGAAGTGCCACCCCCCTGAAAATTGCCACCCTAGGCAAACGCCTTATTTGCCTCGCGGTAGATACGCCCAGGGGTGGACTGACCATTTTGAAACTCGGGCACTGCCCGAGGGCCCGGAGTCAGTATGGGGCCCCAGGAGATGCCCCTGGTACCTTTTTCATAGGATTTTTTGAGTTTGGGGAAGGACACAGGGGCCCCATGATCCCCTATTGCCCGGGGGCCCCATGAGTTGTCATTCTGCCCCTGGATACGCCCCTGCTCATTGGTGTACATCAGTGCCCACCAGTGCAGCTTATCAGTGCCCATCAGTTCTGTCTCATCAGTGCCCATCAGTGAAGAAGAAAAATTACTTTTTTTTAAAAATTTTAGAACAAATAATTTTTTTTCAGAAATGTTGGCCTTTTTTTGTTTGTTTAGTTAAAAATACCCCTCACCCCCACCCCCCAGTGGTGATCGAATGACACCAAAAGAAAGCTGTCTAAACAAAAATGATAACAATGTAATATGTGAACAGTGTCGCATGACCGCGCAATTGTCATTCAAAGTGTGAAGGCACTGAAAGCAGGAAATTGGTCTGGGCAGGACGGGGGGGGGGGGGGGAAACCGGGGGTGTCATGTATTAAAGGGGTTAAATGTGTGTGCAAAAAAGAACCCCCCCCCTCACAAACACGGTCCTGGCAGTGAAGGCGTTAACCCTGCAAGTGCTCTCTTTCCCCGTAACTCTTTCTTCATACTGGGTTTTGGATGCAACAATGTAACAATGTGGTCACAGGACCCAGATACAGCTGTATATATACAAGTCATGGGAGAGGACGGGGGAGGAGCCTCAGAACCGACAAATAAAGAAATGAAAGTGAAAGAGACTATTTCACATACTTAGGGACCTGAGAAGGGCCCCACACTGCGTCCCCTGCCCCCTCCTCACTGCCAAGGACCCCTTCACCATGGGGGACACACCCAGTACCCCTACCCTGTGGCCCTCCAGTGGAAGGAGGACCCCAATCAGCTGAAGAAACTAAAAAATAAACTTCAGCTGTATTTCCAGAAGAAGAACGAATCCAACGGAGGAGAATGTGAGATCCGAGACACCGACTGCAGCCGGGGATACATCCTCATACACTTCAAGGCGCAGAAAGGTAGGTACTGGGGGGGGGGGGGGGGGGGGGGGGGGTCCTCATACACTACAAAGAGGAGGCAGGTAAGTACTGAGGACTGGGGGGGATCCTCATACACTACAAAGGAGGGGGCAGGTAAGTACTGAGGATTGGAGGGGATCCTCATACACTACAAGGAGGGGGCAGGTAAGTACTGAGGACTGGAGGGGATCCTCATACACTACAAGGAGGAGGCAGGTAAGTACTGAGGACTGGAGGGGATCCTCATACACTACAAGGAGGGGGCAGGTAAGTACTGAGGACTGGAGGGGATCCTCATACACTACAAGGAGGGGGCAGGTAAGTACTGAGGACTGGGGGGGATCCTCATACACTACAAGGAGGAGGCAGGTAAGTACTGAGGACTGGAGGGGATCCTCATACACTATAAGGTATCCTCATACCCTGGGGGCAGGTAAGTAAGTACTGAGGACTGGAGGGGATCCTCATACACTACAAGGAGGGGGCAGGTAAGTACTGAGGACTGGGAGGGATCCTCATACACTACAAGGAGGAGGCAGGTAAGTACTGAGGACTGTAGAGGATCTTCATACACTACAAGGAGGGGCAGGTAAGTACTGAGAGGACTTAAGTACACTACAAGGAGGGGGGCAGGTAAGTACTGAGGACTGGAGGGGATCCTCATACAGTACAAGGAGGGGGCAGGTAAGTACTGAGGACTGGAGGGGATCCTCATACACTACAAGGAGGAGGCAGGTAAGTACCGGGGACTGGAGGGGATCCTCATACACTACAAGGAGGAGGCAGGTAAGTACTGAGGACTGGAGGGGATCCCCATACACTACAAGGAGGGGGCAGGTAAGTACTGAGGACTGGAGGGGATCCTCATACACTACAAGGAGGGGCAGGTAAGTACTGAGGACTGGAGGGGATCCTCATACACTACAAGGAGGGGGCAGGTAAGTACCGAGGACTGGAGGGGATCCTCATACACTACAAGGAAGGGAGGCAGGTAAGTACTGAGGACTGGAGGGGATCCTCATACACTACAAGGAGGAGGCAGGTAAGTACTGAGGACTGGAGGGGATCCTCATACACTACAAGGAGGGGCAGGTAAGTACTGAGGACTGGAGGGGATCCTCATCATACACTACAAGGAGGGGGCAGGTAAGTACTGAGGACTGGAGGGGATCCTCATACACTACAAGGAGGGGGCAGGTAAGTACTGAGGACTGGAGGGGATCCTCATACACTACAAGGAGGAGGCAGGTAAGTACGGGACTGGAGGGGATCCTCGTACACTACAAGGGGGCAGGTAAGTACGAGGACTGGAGGGGATCCTCATACACTACAAGGAGGAGGCAGGTAAGTACTGAGGACTGGAGGGGATCCTCATACACTACAAGGAGGGGGCAGGTAAGTACTGAGGACTGGAGGGGATCCTCATACACTACAAGGAGGGGGCAGGTAAGTACTGAGGACTGGAGGGGATCCTCATACACTACAAGGAGGGGGCAGGTAAGTACTGAGGACTGGAGGGATCCTCATACACTACAAGGAGGGGGCAGGTAAGTACTGAGGACTGGAGGGGATCCTCATACACTACAAGGAGGAGGCAGGAGTACTGAGGACTGGAGGGGATCCTCATACACTACAAGGAGGGGCAGGTAAGTACTGAGGACTGGAGGGGATCCTCATACACTACAAGGAGGAGGCAGGTAAGTACTGAGGACTGGAGGGGATCCTCATACACTACAAGGAGGGGGCAGGTAAGTACTGAGGACTGGAGGGGATCCTCATACACTACAAGGAGGGGGCAGGTAAGTACTGAGAGTGGTGGGGGGGGGAGGGGCAGCCAATGTCTCCTTTCACTTGCTATATATTCCATTCCGGGAAGAGATCGGAGTGTTGTCACCTCGGGTTGGATTTCTCCAGGAATTGGGAAGGGGGGGGGGAGGGGGGTTGATTTGATATCTGACCTGTAGGTATAAGAGGTCACATGGTTCTTTAAGGGGCCAGTCCATTATTTCTGTGTCCCGCCCCAATCTGAGGACAGAGAATATTATGTCCAAATATTACAATAATGATACAAAACAATCATTAATAATAATAATCAGAATGATTTGTTATCTGGGGAATGTATCCGGCGTCTCGGGAGATGTAGAACTCTTCCAGTATACAGTATTCATGTGACAACCTACAATGGGACGAGAAGGGCGTGTACAAGAAACCAGAACGTTCTCTGATTGGCCGTTCCAAGGACACTGGAATCCTGGCAGGATCAACGAGAATTTCTGTACGAGTAAAAAAGTATACCTAGCCTGAAAACAGAAAACAAATGCAGCCAACAGGTCTGGTTCACACCTACAGGCGCATGTACCCCTGTATTCATATCAATGGGTTACCCTATGCATGAGAAACGCAGAAAAAAACGCACCGCGCTGAACTGCACATCGGGAAAGGTTTGGGCGATTGTGCACATGTTTCCCACACACAGATCTGATCCCGAGGACGGCCGATCGGCCGTTTGTTCCGTTTTGTGTTCTCACCGCGTTTTGGGTCCAAATGTCACTTTCTCTTCTGTATGTTCAATTTCTTGGGATTTCCGTCGTTTCCCATTCCTGACCTCGTTCTTCTCACATCGCAGACCGGGACGGCGTGCTGCACAAAGACTCTCATGAACTGAACTTACCCGGAGGGAGAAGATGAAACTGGACGTTCAGTGTGCGGGGGGCGGACGGCGGCGGGGCCCCCGAGGAACCGCCAGCGGTAAGTGTCACCCGAGCGCACAGAGCCCCAGTGCAGCACCTCCAGCTAGTCTGATGTATATGAAAAGCTTTTATTGACTATAAAGGTTTTCGGGTCGGTATTTTCGTACCATTCTGTTTATTGTGGGGGCACTGTGATACCCCCCCCCCAGCACAGAGGGCACTGGTGATACCCCCCCCAGCACAGAGGGCACAGTGATACCCCCCCCCCCCCCAGCACAGAGGGCACTGTGATACCATACTCCCAGCACAGAGGGCACTACCATACCCCCAGCACAGAGGGCACAGTGATACCCCCCCAGCACAGAGGGCACTACCATACCCCCCCCAGCACAGATGGCACTGTGATACCCCCCCAGCACAGAGGGCACTACCATACCCCCCAGCACAGAGGGCACTGTGATACACTACCCCCCCAGCACAGAGGGCACAGTGATACCCCCCCAGCACAGAGGGCACTGTGATACCCCCAGCACAGAGGGCACTACCATATACCCCCAGCACAGAGGGCACTGTGATACCCCCCCAGCACAGAGGGCACTACCATACCCCCAGCACAGAGGGCACTACCATATACCCCCAGCACAGAGGGCACTACCATACCTAAAGAACAGAGGGCACTACCATACCCCCCAGCACAGAGGGCACACCATACCCCCAGAGCAGAGGGCACAGTGTGATACCCCCAACACAGAGGGCACTACCATACCCCCAGCACAGAGGGCACTACCATACCCCCAGCACAGAGGGCACTACCATACCCCCAGCACAGAGGGCACTACCATACCCCCCAGCACAGAGGGCACAGTGATACCCCCCCAGCACAGAGGGCACAGTGATACCCCCAGCACAGAGGGCACTACATACCCCCAGAGCAGAGAGGGCACTACCATACCCCCAGAACATGGGGCACCACCATATCCCTCCACACAGAGGGCACTGTGATTTCCCCTCCCCCCCCAGCACAGCCAGAGGGCATACTACATACCCCTCCAGCACAGAGGGCACTACCATACCCCTCAGCACAGAGGGCACTACCATACCCCCAGCACAGAGGTGCACTACCATACCCTCAGCACACAGAGGGCACTACCATACCCCCAGCACAGAGGGCACTACCATACCCCCAGCACAGAGGGCACTGACCATACCCTCAGCACAGAGGGCACTACCATCCCCCCCAGCACAGAGGGCACTACCATACCCCCAGCACATAGGGCACCACTCCATACCCCGAGCACAGAGGGCACTGTGATTCCTACCCCCCCCTCCCAGCACAGAGGGCACCAGTGATACCCCCAGCACAGAGGGCACTACCGTACCCCCAGCACAGAGGGCACCATACATACCTCCAGAGCAGAGGGCACTACCATACCCCCAGCACAGAGGGCACTACCATACCCCCAGCACAGAGGACACTGTTATACCCCCCCCAGCACAGAGGGACATTGGGATACTCTCCCCCCCCAGCACAGAGGACACTGCATACCCCCAGCACTTGTGGGGGAGAGGACACACTGCATAACCCCCCCAGCACAGAGGACTCAGTGATACCCCCACAGCACAGAGGACATTGGAATACCCCCCCCCCCCCAGCACAGAGGCACAGTGATACCCCAAGCAACACTAGGACTCAGTGATACCCCCCTAGCACAGAGGACTCAGTGATACCCCCCCCAGCACAGAGAGCCCAGTGATACCCCACAGCACAGAGGACCCAGTGTTGCCGCCCCCCCAGCACAGAGGACTCAGTGATACCCCCTAGCACCCACTGGGATACCCCCAGCACAGAGAGGCACAGTTATACCCCCTGTGTAAGTGGGGTAAGTTTTTTTTTTTATAATTTTAGTGTTTTTTAAATTATCAGTGTGATTTTCATGGATTCTTTTGGATGTTCATGTACAATCTATAAGACCTGCGTCACACTTTATGATGTTGTGTTCCTGTGATATGTCCTGTGTTATGTCCTGTGATTTGTCCTGTGATATGTCCTGTGATATGTCCTGTGATATGTCCTGTGTTGTGTCCTGTGTTGTGTCAAGGCAGCCAGTTTAAGTACAAAACTAAAAATAAGAAAGAAAGTATGAGCTCACAGAACGTACACTTCTCCATCTCCTCCTCCTCCATCTCCCTCTCCTCCTCCTCCCTCTTCCTCTCCTCCACCCGCTCCCTCTCCATCCTCTTTTTTCTCCCTTCTCCCTCTTCCTCTCCATCTCCTTTTTCCCTCTCCCTCCCCCCTTTCTCCTTCTCCTTCTCCCTCTCCCTTCCCCTCCCTTTCTCCATCTCCCTCTCCTCCTCCCCTCTCTCCTCCTCCTCCCTCTCTCCTCCCCCTCCACCCCTCCCTCTCCATCTTCTTTTTCTCCTCTCTCCCTCTTCCTCTCCATCTCCTTTTCCCTCTCTCCTCCCCCCCCCCCCCCCCTTTCTCTTTCTCCTTCTCCCTCTCCCTTCCCCCTCCCTTCTCTCCTTCTCCCTCTCCTTCTCCCTCCCTCTTTGCCCTCCCCTCCCCCTCTCCTTCTCCCCCTCTCCCTCCCACTCCCTTTAGCCTTCTCCCTCTCTCTCTCCTTCTCCCTCCTCTTTCTCCTCTTTCTCTCTCTCCTTCTCCCTCTCTTTCTCCTCTTTCTCTCCTTCTCTTTCTCTCTCGCCGACCTTTTCCCTCTCCTTCCCCTTCCCCTTCTACCTCTCTCTCCCACTCACTTTAGCCTTCCCCTCTCCCTCTCCTCCTTCTCCATCTCCCTCTCCTCCTTCTCCTTCTCCATCTCCCTCTCCTCCTTCTCCTTCCTCCTCCTCCTCTCTCCATCTCCATCTCCCTCTCCTCCTCTTCCTTCTCCTTCACCTTCTCCTTCTCCTTTTCCTTCTCCCTCTCCCTCCTCCACCCTCTTCCTCTCCTCCACCCGCTCCCTCTCCATCTTCTTCCTCTCCTTCTCCCTCTCTTTCTCCTTCTCCCTCTCTTTCTCCTTCTCCCTCTCCTTCTCCTTCTCACTCTCCTTCTCTTTCTCATTCTCCCTCTTCCTCTCCTTCTCACTCCCCCTCCCCTAATCTCTCTCCTGAGGAAAATTCAAATATCAGAACTTCCCTGACTTGTCTGACCTCCTGCAATGTGAGAGTGGGTTGGTGTGTGAAGGAGTGTTGGGGCCCCTTATGATAAGGTCCTTCTAGGAGGCCAGTCATGGTTCCTTGTAATGGGTTTTTTAGCAGCAGGTTGTTTGGCAGGTCCCCAGCCATTACAGGTTCTCGACGCCCCTCTAGGGGGCCCTTCTTCCTACAGGACTGTCTAGAGGCCTAACATTTCATGCCCCACAATCATCTCACAGCTCACGTAGACGTACTGTCCTCCAACTTGTGTATGGATGGTGGAGTAAAAACCTTGCACTACACCATCTTACTGGTCACCCAAAGCAACAGAGATTTGGGTTGGGAATTCTGCAGGGCCCTGTGTTTCTCTGATGTGTCAGGTCAGGGCTTGGCAGTCCAGCCGGACACCTGGGGCCCAGGTCACTTAGCATGTGTCCTCTAGTGGGGGTCTGTCCTTAACTGTCAGCGCCACTCCCGACCTGACCAGATTTACCTCTTGTACCCCAAATCCTGGACCCTGTCCACCACCACTCCCGACCTGGCCAATGTTTGTACCTTGTACCTCGTATCCTGGACCCTGTCCACCATCAGTCACGGCCTGACCAGGCTTGCACCTTGTACCTCGTATCCTGGACCCTGTCCACTACCACTCCTGACCAGACCAAGTTTGCACCATGTAGCTCGTATCCTTTTATCCCTAATCTCTGTCCACCACCACTCCTGACCTGACCTGGTTTACACCTCATACCTCGTATACTGGACCCTGTTCACCACCAGTCACAACCTGTTTGCACCTTGTGTACCTTTTATCCCAAATCTCTGTCCACCACCACTCCTGACCTGACCTGGTTTACACCTTGTACCTTGTATCCTGGACCCTATCCACCATCAGTCACGGCCTGACCAGTTTTGTACCTTGTACCTCGTATCCTGGACCCTGTCTACTACCACTCCGGACCTGATCAGGTTTACCTTGTACCTTGTATCCTGGACCCTGTCCACTACCACTCCTGACCTGCTCTGGTTTACACCTTGTACCTCATATGCTGGACCCTGTCCATCACCAATCCCGACCAGACCAAGTTTGCACCATGTAGCTCGTACCTTTTATCCCTAATCTCTGTCCACCACCACTCCTGACCTGACCTGGTTTACAACTCGTACCTCGTATACTAGACCCTGTCCACCACCAGTCACAACCTGACCAGGTTTGTGCCTTGTTCCTTTTATCCCAAATCTCTGTCTACCACCACTCCTGACCCGCTTTACACCTTGTACCTTGTATCCTGGACCCTGTCCACCATCAGTCACGGACTGACCAGTTTTGTACCTTGTACCTCGTATCCTGGATCCTGTCTACTACCACTCCAGACCTGATCAGGTTTACCTTGTACCTTGTATCCTGGACCCTGTCCACTACCACTTTTGACCTGCTCTGGTTTAAACCTTGCACCTCATATGCTGGACCCTGTCCATCACCAATCCCTACCTGACCAGATTTACGCATTGAACCTTTTATCCCAAATCTCTGTTCACCACCACTCCTGACCTGACCTGGTTTACACCTTGTACCTCATATCCAGGACCCTGTCCCCATCCACTCCTTACCTGACCAGGTTTATGCCTTGTATCTCATATCCAGAACCCTGTCCACTACCACTTCCAACCTGACTAGATTTATGCCTTGTACCTTTTATCCCAAATCTCTGTCTACCACCACTTCTGACCTTACCTGGTTTACACCTTGTGCCTCGTATCCTGGACCCTGTCCGATACCACTTCTGACCTCCACCACCACTCCTGACCTGGTTTACACCTTGTACCTCGTATCCTGGACCCTGTCCGATACCACTTCTGACCTTACCTGGTTTTACATACCTTGTACCTCATATCCTGGACCCACTGTCCACCACCACTCCTGACCTGACCTGACCAGGTTTATGCTTTATACCTCATATCCTGGACCCTATCCACCACCACCACTCCTGACCTAACAAGGTTTCCACCTTGATATCAGTGCCAAGCAAAGCAACCCCCCGTTTCAGTGTGCAGAGGGGAAAACAACATGCGCAGGACACTGAAGATGGTGATGATCACTGCAAGGATTTAACCTATGTCTGTAGCCCCCTTGTCCGCGTTATTTTGCACCCTCAGGCCTGGGAGAAATAAAGCTCCGGACACTGAAGTCTACAAGCTAAATCTCTGAAAGTTTAATGCATGACAAGAACGGTTATACAGAACTCAGTGGGCGCGGCTTAATCTCAGGATGACCAATGAAACATTCCATTCTTATCAATATAGTTACGTGAAGAACAGAAACTGCAAGTAGTTGAGGGAGACCATATAAGGGAGTTCCTTCTACAGAAATGAAACTAATCTAAGGAAACGAGAGAGAAGTTACAAAATCAAAACTAACTGTTCCCACGTCTAGCAATGGAGGCATTATACAACATGGATGACGATTAATAACATACAGTATATTTCCTTACAATCACTGTAGTAATGCCAACAACTACAGTCATTTCCTAGCGGTCCCATGAGCATGGAATCTACATACTTACATCATGCCATGCTGGACCAAGCTGGTGTTAATTGCAGAGCGCCCAACAACACATGCTAGGGGACCTGTGCTTGGCTATGTCCTTCACCCTTGTTGCAGAGACTATGGTGGTGGGTCAACTCCAGGGGCGGACTGACCATTTGGAAACTCGGGCACTGCCCGAGGGCCCGGGGTCAGTAGGGGGCCCCATGAGATGCCCCTGGTACCTTTTTCATAGGCTTTTTTTGAGTTTGGGCAAGGACACAGGGGCCCCATGATCCCCTATTGCCCGGGGGCCCCATGAGTTGTCAGTCCCACCCCTGGTCAACTATTTTGAAGCTGTGGATCTGCTGGTCTCTACTACATGTGAGGGATGTGTGGTGTTAAGTCAGGGCTGGGCCCTATATAGAGCACCTGCTTGGGCAGCTCGGGGCCCTTTGAGTCAGCTGTGACTGGGAGACAGAGGTGTGATCGGGGAGATTTGTGTCAGTGATGCAGCTGAAAATGATGTTAATGGCATAAGTGTGCCGGGGGCATAACACTGAGCTCAGGTATTGAGAAGTCCTTTCTTCTATACATTTGTAGAACTTTTAAAGACTTCTTCGAGTCTGCAGAGAAGTCTTCCTGACACAGCTTTTGGACTGTGTGCGCTCCCTGGGAGCACGCGGCACCGTGGAAAAACGATCGCTGTACCGGACCTCTGTGTGAGATCCCGATCATGTGATCACTGACTGGCCAATCAGTGATCACATGAAGAGTAGTAAGCAAGATGTCACTTCTGACATCATTGCTTACTACCAGTGAAATCTGTGAATGATCACAGAGGTCACACGGTACAGGGCCATTCACAACAGCCTTGTACCATGTGACAAGCTGTGACCAATCACAGCTTTCACAATATTTCTTAATGGCTGCAGGAATGCAGCCAGAGAGAAGGAGAAATGATTGATGTTACAGCCTTTATGGGTGTAAAAGCAATCAGCATAAAAAAAAAAATCTTCATCACCCCCCACAAGTAGTACAGTGTCACCATGGTGATATACTGCTAGGGTGACAGTATGTTAAAAAAAAAAAAACCCCATAAATTATAAAAATATAAAAAAAAAAAAAAATGTAAAATATTTTTTTGAAAAATTGTAATTTTTGGTTATAAACTAATTTGGTTTATATTTTTTTACTAAAAAGATAGCTGAATAAATTTTGGCCAAGATTTATGAAAAAAGAATATTTATTTGCAAAATTTTAAAAGAAAAACACTTTTTTTTTTTCAAAATTGTTGGACTTTTTTTGAATGGGGGGGAAAGTGTCCGGACTGGAAGGGGGATGAAAGTGTCCGGACTGGATGGGGGGGGGGAAGTGTCCGGACTGGAAGGGGGTGAAAGTGTCCGGACTGGAAGGGGGTGAAAGTGTCCGGACTGGAAGGGGGTGAAAGTGTCCGGACTGGATGGGGGGGAAAGTGTCCGGACTGGAAGGGGGTGAAACTGTCCGGACTGGAAGGGGGGGAAAGTGTCCAGACTGGAAGGGGGTGAAAGTGTCTGGACTGGAAGGGGGTGAAAGTGTCCGGACTGGAAGGGGGTGAAAGTGTCCGGACTGGAAGGGGGGAAAGTGTGGAAGGGGGGGGAAAGTGTCTAGACTGGAGGGGGGTGGAAGTGTGGAAGGGGGGGAAAGTGTCCAGACTGGAAGGGGGAAAAGTGTCCCGGACTGGAAGGGGGTCAAAGTGTCCGGACTGGAAGGGGGGGAAAGTGTCCGGACTGGAAGGGGGTGGAAGTGTCCAGACTGGAAGGGGGGGAAAGTGTCTGGACTGGAAGGGGGAAAGTGTCCGGACTGGAAGGGGGTCAAAGTGTCCGGACTGGAAGGGGGGGAAAGTGTCCGGACTGGAAGGGGGGTGGAAGTGTCCAGACTGGAAGGGGGGGAAAGTGTCTGGACTGGAAGGGGGGGAAAGTGTCCAGACTGGAAGGGGGGGAAAGTGTCCAGACTGGAAGGGGGGGAAAGTGTCCGGACTGGAAGGGGGGGGGAAAGTGTCCGGACTGGAAGGGGGGGAAAGTGTCCGGACTGGAAGGGGGGAAGTGTCCAGACTGGAAGGGGGGAAGTGTCCGGACTGGAAGGGGGGAAAGTGTCTGGACTGGAAGGGGGGAAGTGTCTGGACTGGAAGGGGGGGGGGATTGTCCAGACTTGAAGGGGTTAAATTTAGAGTACATCATATTCTCTCCAAGACGTTTCCTGCTCTAAATAAATCCTGTTTTGGAATTAGAAAGGAGACTCGTTTATTGTAACCTGGAATGGATGATGATTCCGAAGACAATGGGATTGATTTAGAAACCAATCAGCTTCCAGGTTGTATTGTCAAAGCTTCATTGAACAAGTGGAAGTTAGAAGCTGATTGGCTGCCACGCAGAGCTGCACCATATTTTGCTCTCTCCGGTGTTAGTAAATCAACCCCAATGCCTATCTGCCATTATTTCTGTAAATATTCTCAGCTTCTTAGAATAACTGATTCTTTTTGTTCAGCAAAATGTTTTTTTTCCCACAGGTTTCCAGAATGGATGTCACGGCCCAACCCCCAGGTAACGTGCGTTCAACGTATGGTTGTGTAATATATTCAGTGGCCAGAGAACGTAGGACTGAAATCCTGGTGGTTTCTTGGAGATGGTGGAGGCTGTAGGACACTATGATGGTCAGGATGGTTGCAGGAGATGATGGTTGGTATGGTAGACACCCAGTATGATGGGTCTTATGGTGACTGTTGAATAGTATGGAGGAACCCTTGAAATAAGGAAGTCCCCCAATGTATTTCCACTGTCTGTATTGGTTTTATCTTGGTTCAATAAAGTGGATTGTTTGGAGTGGAGCCGATTGGATTTCCTTTCTCATCTATGCAGCAGACGAGCCGGGCTGGTACCTACAGGAGGAGTTGTGCTTGGAGATTGGGAGTCTCTCTACCTTGAGCAGCATTAAACACAATCCTTGAAATAACTTTCCAGTGTCAGGGAACCCCTGTTAAAGCTAAATTACAGGAATTCAGCAACTTTAGAAAAAGTTCAGGCAAAGTATAAATTAAGTCCAATTAGGTGCATGTCACCTACGGGATTTATCTCTTACTTATATGTGACAGGTATATTGCACTCCGAAAGGATACATTCTGGTTGTGAGAAGCACATAGATAAGCAATGACCACCCCTCCCCTCTGTTGCCCATTACAGAAGCCTTCGTATTTTGTGAATGAGTTCACATAATGCAAAGGCTCCTGTGAATGGGCTGCAGGAGGGGAAGGGAGGAGTGGGCATAACAGTTCCAGTGACTCTGCTCTTGAAGGAACTGAGACCACAATTCGCAGCATTGGAACTTCAGAAATTATCTTCTTGGAGCACAATAAACCTTTCAGATGTGAATTATTGAGATAAGTCTACTAGGCTGAAGGCACCTCCTTAGACTTAACGCATGGCATGCCCAAAGTTTTTACAAAGTAGCTGAATTCCAGGAATTCAGCTTTAATATTTACAAAATCTACAGCTCAAAGTACATTTGCATGACAGTAGGAGGGAAGAATGCTTCTTACAATTATGGTCAGTGGGAAAAATCTCATCCTTACGGACAGCTAAAAAAATAATTTGTGTCAGTGGTTACTTATCCGAGAGTCACAAATTGCTCATTGCTCAAGGAAACCCTAACAACTTCTAGGTTCCATGGAACCTTGGTTGAGAAAAGCCGTGTTAGATGTTGAACATACTGGAGGGCCTGTAGAACATGACAATGATTGTAATGGCTCTAAGGGATTACTGTAGTCAATGTGGTTGCATGACTTAACATTGGTTGAAGTTGCTGTAAAATATATTTTTTTTATGGTGGCTGTAAAATACAATGGCGTTCATCCCAGCTGAGGAACTTGAGGGTGACCTGTATGCCTACATAACATGATGTTGGCCAACATACTTGTAAATTATAATGGTGGCACTTGGAGATATAGAATTTGATGATGGATACGGCTGCTGTGGAAAATGATGGAGTTCATGGCTGGTATATTAAATGATGGTGGTTGTGGCTGGTGCAGAAAATGATGAACATCATGGTTGGTGTATAATATGGTGGTGGCCATGGATGGAGTAAAAAAATTCTGATTGTCACAGTTGGTGTATAATATGGTGGTGGTCATGGCTGGGTGAAGAAAATGATGAATGTCGCGGTTAGTGTATAATATGGTGGTGGTCATGGCTGGTGAAGAAAATGATGAATGTCGCAGTTAGTGTATAATATGGTGGTGGTCCTGACTGGTGCATAAAAATATTGTATGTCACAGTTGGTGTATAATATGGTGGCGGTCATGGCTTATGTAGAAAATTATGAACGTCATGGTTGGTGTAAATTATGATGGTGGCCATGTCTGGTGTAGAAAATGATGAACGTCAAGGTTAGTGTATCATATGGTGGTGGTCATGGCTGGTGTAGAAAATTCTGAACGTCACGGTTGGTGTATAAAATGGTAGTGATCATGACTAGTGTAGAAAATTTTGAATGTCGCGGTTGGTGTATAATATGGTGGCTGTTATGGTTGGTATAGAAAATAATGGATGTCACGGTTGGTGTATAATATGGTGGCAATCATGGCTCGTGTAGAAAATGATGAACGTCATGGTTGGTGTATAATATGATTGCGGTCATGGCTGGTGTGTAGAAAATTATAAATGTCACAGTTGGTGTATAACATGGTGGCAATCATCGCTGGTGTAGCAAATAATGGTGATCACAACTGGTAAAAAAAAATGATGGTGGCCATGGCTGCTCTAGAAAACAAGGATGGTCACAGCTCATGTAGTAAATGATGATGGCCATGGATGGAGTAGAAAATCACAGTGAATATGGTTGCTATATAAATTGACGAAGATCATGGTTGTTGGTGAGGCCTGATAGTGGTCATGGTTGTTGAAGGGGCCTGATAGTGGTCATGGTTGTTTGTGAGGCCTGATAATGGTCATGGTTGTTGGTGAGGCCGATAGTGGTCATGGTTGTTGAAGGGGCCTGATAGTGGTCATGGTTGTTTGTGAGGCCTGATAATGGTCATGGTTGTTGGTGAGGCCTGATAGCGGTCATGGTTGTTGGTGGGGCCTGATAGTGGTCATGGTTGTTGGTGAGGCCTGATAGTGGTCATGGTTGTTGGTGGGGCCTGATAGTGGTCATGGTTGTTGGTGAGGCCTGATAGTGGTCATGGTTGTTGGTGGGGCCTGATAGTGGTCATGGTTGTTGGTGAGGCCTGATAGTGGTCATGGTTGTTGGTGGGCCTGATAGTGGTCATGTTGTTGTTGGTGAGGCCTGATAGTGGTCATGGTTGTTGGTGAGGCCTGATAGTGGTCATGGTTGTTGAAGGGGCCTGATAGTGGTCATGGTTGTTGAAGGGGCCTGATAGCGGTCATGGTTGTTGGTGAGGCCTGATAGTGGTCATGGTTGTTGGGGGCCTGATAGTGGTCATGGTTGTTGGTGAGGCTTGATAGTGGTCATGGTTTGTTGGTGAGGCCTGATAGTGGTCATGGTTGTTGGTGAGGCCTGATAGTGGTCATGGTTGTTGGTTAGGCCTGATAGTGGTCATGGTTGGAGGTGAGGCTTGATAGTGGTCATGGTTGTTGGTGAGGCCTGATAGTGGTCATGGTTGTTGGTGAGGCCTGATAGTGGTCATAGTTGTTGGTGAGGCCTGATAGTGGTCATGGTTGTTGATGAGGCCTGATAGTGGTCATGGTTGTTGGTGAGGCCTGATAGTCATCATGGTTGTTGGTGAGGCCTGATAGTCGTCATGGTTGTTGGTGAGGCCTGATAGTCGTCACGGTTGTTGGTGAGGCCTGATAGTGGTCATGGTTGTTAGTGAGGCCTTATAGTCATCATGGTTGTTGGTGAGGCCTGATAGTGGTCATGGTTGTTGAAGGGGCTTGATAGTGGTCATGGTAGTTGGTGAGGCCTGATAGTGGTCATGATTGTTGGTGAAGGCCTGATAGTGGTCATGATTGTTGGTGAGGCCTGATAGTGGTCATGGTTGTTTGTGAGGCCTGGTAGTGGTCATGGTTGTTGGTGAGGCCTGATAGTGGTCATGGTTGTTGGTGGGGCCTGATAGTGGTCATGATTGTTGGTGGGCCTGATAGTGGTCATGGTTGTTTGTGAGGCCTGGTAGTGGTCATGGTTGTTGGTGAGGCCTGATAGTGGTCATGATTGTTGGTGAGGCCTGATAGTGGTCATGGTTGTTTGTGAGGCCTGGTTGTGGTCATGGTTGTTGGTGAGGCCTGATAGTGGTCATGGTTGTTGAAGGGGCCTGATAGCGGTCATGGTTGTTGGTGAGGGCCTGATAGTGGTCATGGTTGTTGAAGGGGCCTGATAGTGGTCATGGTTGTTGGTGAGGCTTGATAGTGGTCATGGTTGTTGGTGAGGCCTGATAGTGGTCATGGTTGTTGGTGAGGCCTGATAGTGGTCATGGTTGTTGGTTAGGCCTGATAGTGGTCATGGTTGTTGGTGAGGCTTGATAGTGGTCATGGTTGTTGGTGAGGCCTGATAGTGGTCATGGTTGTTGGTGAGGCCTGATAGTGGTCATAGTTGTTGGTGAGGCCTGATAGTGGTCATGGTTGTTGATGAGGCCTGATAGTGGTCATGGTTGTTGGTGAGGCCTGATAGTCATCATGGTTGTTGGTGAGGCCTGATAGTCGTCATGGTTGTTGGTGAGGCCTGATAGTCGTCATGGTTGTTGGTGAGGCCTGATAGTGGTCATGGTTGTTAGTGAGGCCTTATAGTCGTCATGGTTGTTGGTGAGGCCTGATAGTGGTCATGGTTGTTGAAGGGGCTTGATAGTGGTCATGGTAGTTGGTGAGGCCTGATAGTGGTCATGATTGTTGGTGAGGCCTGATAGTGGTCATGATTGTTGGTGAGGCCTGATAGTGGTCATGGTTGTTTGTGAGGCCTGGTAGTGGTCATGGTTGTTGGTGAGGCCTGATAGTGGTCATGGTTGTTGGTGGGGCCTGATAGTCGTCATGATTGTTGGTGAGGCCTGATAGTGGTCATGGTTGTTTGTGAGGCCTGGTAGTGGTCATGGTTGTTGGTGAGGCCTGATAGTGGTCATGATTGTTGGTGAGGCCTGATAGTGGTCATGGTTGTTTGTGAGGCCTGGTAGTGGTCATGGTTGTTGGTGAGGGCCTGATAGTGGTCATGGTTGTTGAAGGGGCCTGATGGAGGTCAAAATAATAAACTATAAGACAGAATTCACAATGGCTAAAGGAGATGACGGTCACATTGATCAGAGGGAGTTTTAACTCGATATCTGTATCGGTAGTATGACATTTTACATACTGACCGGAGATAAAAAAATCAGCTTAATGTTTTCCTCTTTAATTTAACAGCTGCTGAGTCTCCGGGAAAGCAATCCCAGCCCGCTACACAGGACCCCCAAACCACTCTGATCATGATAGAGAACCTCCAGGACAGCTGCACTCCGGAACTGTTAAACCTTGTGCTGGAGAATATCAGTGGTAAGAGTGAGGAGAACGACTTCAAGGTGGAGAGGATTCCAGAGAAAACAATGTGCTGTCATCACCTTCCTGTGTGATATCGGTGAGAACCAACCCAAAACCCTTCCCTTATGATGTAATATGAAGGTATATCAATACGAGGGCAATAAATGTCTGTAATTGGATCTTAACCCGTCACTCCTGAGGGTAAAACAAATCTAAATGCCTAAGCACAATTCTGCAACGTTGACCTGTGTTGGTAAAACCGTCCGTGTCATCACAACGACTTTGTACATTGAGGTTCATTATACCAGGACAAATTGGGCTTTTCATTTGGTGGGAAATGGAAATGGATATCTCCTGATTTTTTTTTTTATTATCAAAGGAAAACTGGTCCAAAATAGTAAAAAAAAATATTTTTTTTATTTATTTAGCTGTGTATTTCTTGTTTCTTTTTTTTAAATCCTGACCTTTGACCCTGACCTTGACCCAAACACTAACCCTTGCACTGAACTAGATCAAACCTTGATCTAGGTATTTTTCTTTATTTTTTCTTTTATTTTTTAATATTTATTTATTTATCTTTTTTTTTTTTTTTTTTTTTTTTTACAAACATTTTTTTTCTCTCTATGCCAGAAGTTAGAGAGATACAATGTATAATATAATGTATATAATGATACAATGTATAATATAATGTATATAATGATACAATGTATAATATAATGTATATAATGATACAATGTATAATATAATGTATATAATGATACAATGTATTAATATAATGTATATAATGATACAATGTATCTCTTCTCCATTCATAGAGAGAGAAAAAAACAAGGGGGCCGGACTGTAAAGTGACTGATATCTCTGATAGCCTATCAGAGGCTATCACAGCGATCATGTGACCCGGAATCGGGAGTCCCGGGTCTCAATCGTTAGAACGGGACCCGGGGCTCTCAGTGACACCAAGCGGCGCGCTCTCAGCACAAAGACAGGTACACAAATATGTGGCACGGAAAAAAAGCCAGTTTTCGCGAGGCCGCATATTTGTGTGACGTCGGCGTCAAGGGGTTAAAAAACAATTTGATTTTATTGCGGTTCTCAATGTGTTTTATTTTTCTATTTATAATCAAACAGTTCTTCGTTGTATTCCGCTGTTTATGCCTAGAACCGTAGACGTACTAAAAAAAAAAAATGAACTCCGAGCTCAATAGTTTCAGAACATTTCTTTGCTAAGGTACCCAAAGTCCTGAGTTTCCAGTTCCCGATCCTAGTCCTGGGGGCCTAGAGTCACCCCCTGGGTGGGACTTCTCAGGACACGTCTGCTATGGACAGTTATTTCTAGTACCAGGACTATGATGGCTAAAAGGTGCCAACTGAAAAAAATACAATGAAATAATATGGAGGAAAACCAACGAAGTAACTTGAATCAGCCAATGTAAATCATTCATCAATCAGCTGCACGAAAACATAAAGATAGAATACTTCGGTCACAATGGATATATACAGTTTGTTTTGTTTTTGTTCGGCCAGCTTGTAAGGTAAGGCTTGGGAAAGGCATGTGGTCTAAATCCACTTCATTCTCAACTCTTGGGGTTTATTTACTAAAGCCGGAGGGTGCAAAATCAGGTCCACTTCTGCACAGAAACCAATCAGCTTCCAGGTTGTATTGCCAAAGCTTAATTGAACAAACTGAAGTCAGAAGCTGACTGGCTGCGCCAGATTCTGAGGGCTCCAGTTTTAGTAAATCGACCCCCTTGCGTCCATTCTACATGGCTGGAACTGGCCTCCATAAGTGGGTTGGTGGGCTTCCGCTGTACATACAGTTTTGCTCAAAAGTTTGCCTCCCCCGGCAAAAATCAGGACATTTTGGCATTGAGGATGCAAATCTGATCGATCGTGCCAAGAACTGTCTTTTAGTGAAGGATAGTGATGATATGAAGCCATTTATGATCACATAGTTGTTCGGCTCCTTTTTGAATCCTAATGATTACAGAAATCCCTCAAATGGCCCAGATCAGAAGTCTCTCTCCCCTCCCCCGGATCAGAAGTCTCCCTCCCCTCCCCCGGATCAGAAGTCTCTCTCCCCTCCCCCGGATCAGAAGTCTCTCTCCCCTCCCCCGGATCAGAAGTCTCCACCCCCTGGAATGTTGGGCCTTGGTACAGGCACACAAGGTGACACACACGGGGTACAATGCCAATTAAATGTTCATTTCCCTCATCTGTGCCTTTTTAAATTGCAATCAGCGTCAGTGTATAAATAGTCGGTGAATTTGTTCGCTCTCACATGGAGGCACTGAGCAGGCTAGATACTGAGCCATGGGGAGCAGAAAAGAACTGTCAAAAGACCTGCGTAACAAGGTGATGGAACTTTAGAAAGAAGGAAAAGGACATAAAAAGATATCAAAATCCTTGAATATGCCGGTCAGTGCTGTTCAATCACTTATTAGGAAGTGGAAAGTTTGGGGATCTCTTGATACCAAGCCAAGGTCAGGTAGAGCAAAAAAGAAAAAAAAAAGCCACAGGTCACCTCAGAAGAAATACAGGCTGCTCTGGAAAAAGACGGCGTGGTTGTTTTGAAGGAGCACAATATAATGGTATTTGAACAAAAATGAGCTGCATGGTGGAGTTGCCAGAAAGAAGCTTTTACCGCGCCAATGACTCAAAAAAAGTCCGGTTACAATATGGCAGCCACAGGGCCATCTGGGACAGTGACAACATGGTGGAGTTATGTTAATATAAACCCCACCCCACTCCCCTGATGCCCGCCCTGCCCTCCTGTCCCTGAGCCATATATGGTCAGAGGGAGGGGGAAAAAGGAGGTGATTAGAGACTTGTAACCCCACCTTCTGTCACTGAGCCAACTATGCCCTCCTGTTCCCGAGCCTTACACCTGTCAGTGGGAGGGGTAAAGAGGGCCTGTCATGGGGGAGGGGATTAGAGACTGGCAACCGTGCCCCCTGACACTGAGCCCATCCCAACCTCCTGTTCCTGAGCCATATACCAGTCAGTGGAGGGGGAACCTGTCATGGGGGAAGGGAATCCAGAGGAGGTTAAATTACAAGCCCAGAGGAGGGGGGAAGGGCAGAGAAGCTCATGAGGTGCAATAAAGTTTTAATTACACCTGGTAGCTAACTATGACTGACTTCCAAGGGTAGGGACGGTGGGGAACAGTGGACTGAATGGGGGTGTATTATTACCCCATAATACTCTGTACATGTCCCCCACATATGACAATAGAGTTTATATGTGACCAAGGGCGTAACTACAGGGGTTGCAATTGTGACCCGACCCCATGCTCCAGGGAGCCCAGGCAGAGCCCCTGCACACATGGATAGGACGTGCGGTGGGGGCAGCATATAGAGGAACCAATCCCCTCCATTTTCCTCCTGCAACCACTGAATGCCTGCTTCCCCTCCTTTCCATCCCACAGGTATTCGGCAGCTACAGGAGGAACATGGGGGCATTGGCTCCTCTATATGTTGCCCTCACCACCCCTCCTATCCAGGTCCTATATATCCAGAATACTGTAGATTTGTGTAAGACTGTAAGCTGTTGTGCTGCACCGCAGGCTAGCCCATCCCGTACCCCCATACACTGATTCCTGCTCTGTAGGGTAATAACAGGTAAGGGGTGGCAGCTTAGTTGTGTGCCCCCCAGTAGGTAAATTACTGCACCTTCTACCTTCATCCACCAGGAGGCGCCGTGCTGTGCAGCACAAGGGTCTCAGCCAGGCTGGGTGTATGTAAATTTATTGTATGTTCTCAGCATTTGTGGTTGTGTTTATTTGCCACATCTAAGTAACATTCTGTTGTGGTAAAAGCTGGTGTTGGGGTTGTTTCCTCGTTCGTGACGTCACTGTATCCTGGGGAGCCCCCCCCCGGTACACGGCTTACACATTCACTGTATCCTGGGGAGCCCACCCCGGTACACGGCTTACACATTCACTGTATCCTGGGGAGCCCACCCCGGTACACGGCTTACACATTCACTGTATCCTGGGGAGCCCACCCCGGTACACGGCTTACACATTCACTGTATCCTGGGGAGCCCACCCTGGAACACGGCTTACACATTCACTGTATCCTGGGGAGCCCCCCCCCCCGGTACACGGCTTACACATTCACTGTATCCTGGGGAGCCCACCCCGGTACACGGCTTACACATTCACTGTATCCTGGGGAGCCCACCCTGGAACACGGCTTACACATTCACTGTATCCTGGGGAGCCCACCCTGGAACACGGCTTACACATTCACTGTATCCTGGGGAGCCCACCCCGGTACACGGCTTACACATTCACTGTATCCTGGGGAGCCCCCCCGGTACACGGCTTACACATTCACTGTATCCTGGGGAGCCCACCCTGGAACACGGCTTACACATTCACTGTATCCTGGGGAGCCCACCCCGGTACACAGCTTACACATTCACTGTATCCTGGGGAGCCCACCCCAGTACACGGCTTACACATTCACTGTATCCTGGGGAGCCCACCCCGGTACACGGCTTACACATTCACTGTATCCTGGGGAGCCCACCCGGTACACGGCTTACACATTCACTGTATCCTGGGGAGCCAACCCTGGAACACGGCTTACACATTCACTGTATCCTGGGGAGCCCACCCCGGTACAAAACGGCTTACACATTCACTGTATCCTGGGGAGCCCACCCCGGTACACGGCTTACACATTCACTGTATCCTGGGGAGCCCACCCTGGAACACGGCTTACACATTCACTGTATCCTGGGGAGCCCACCCCGGTACACAGCTTACACATTCACTGTATCCTGGGGAGCCCACCCCGGTACACGGCTTACACATTCACTGTATCCTGGGGAGCCCACCCCGGTACACGGCTTACACATTCACTGTATCCTGGGGAGCCCACCCCGGTACACGGCTTACACATTCACTGTATCCTGGGCAGCCCACCCTGGAACACGGCTTACACATTCACTGTATCCTGGGGAGCCCACCCCGGTACACGGCTTACACATTCACTGTATCCTGGGGAGCCCCCCCCCGGTACACGGCTTACACATTCACTGTATCCTGGGGAGCCCACCCCGGTACACGGCTTACACATTCACTGTATCCTGGGGAGCCCACCCTGGAACACGGCTTACACATTCACTGTATCCTGGGGAGCCCACCCCGGTACACGGCTTACACATTCACTGTATCCTGGGGAGCCCCCCCCGGTACACGGCTTACACATTCACTGTATCCTGGGGAGCCCACCCCGGTACACGGCTTACACATTCACTGTATCCTGGGGAGCCCACCCCGGTACACGGCTTACACATTCACTGTATCCTGGGGAGCCCACCCTGGAACACGGCTTACACATTCACTGTATCCTGGGGAGCCCCCCCCCCCCCCCCCCAGTACAGGGCTTACACGGGGCCCGGTTCCGTTACACCAATAGAAAAGCAGAATACAAAATTCAAGATAGAGGAAGCAGCATCGCCAATATACGATGTATCCTGCTCTGCATTCAGGTTCATTTATCGGTCGATCAACCAATTTTGTTTTTTTTTTTTACCAGATATTTCAAAAATTGCTGAAAACCTTTCAAGAAACCGCAAATTCCAGAAATATAAAGTGAAGCCTCTGGAAGAAACAAGATCGATCAGGGTTGAAGGTCTGCCCCCCAACATAGCTGAGGACTACATCAGCCTGTATTTTGAGAACCCGAAGCATGGCGTTCCTGGAAGTACGGAGGTCACTGTCATTCTCGACAAGGGCGCCGCAGTGGTGACGTTCTCCACCGTGGAAGGTAAGTCGCGTTTCATGCCGGACAGCACCG
This sequence comes from Staurois parvus, assembly GCA_951230385.1. Classification (NCBI taxonomy): domain Eukaryota; kingdom Metazoa; phylum Chordata; class Amphibia; order Anura; family Ranidae; genus Staurois; species Staurois parvus. The sequence continues at coordinate 74,081 of CATNWA010000189.1, read as the reverse complement.
GGTGCTCTGATTCCAGGACTGCACACATACCCGGGATGGAGATGATTGGCCATTGATGATCATGAATTATAAAGAATCTTTCTGAAGATCTCCGGCTAAAACAAAGCATTTCTCTATCAATTCCCCATATTAGTCCCCCCCAAAAAATAAATCGCATTATTGTATGATGTCATTTCATATGTGACGTCATTTAGGTAAGACGTAGCGGAAGTCGCACACTAATTACAAGAGACATTCATTTCTGGTATTTAGCAACAACGTATCAGTTTTACATCCCAGACTCCTTCACTAAAGGGAACTGCAACCAGCTCCCCCATAACAAATATTAATAATCAAAGGTACGGGGGGTTGGATGCAATAATGATCTAGAGCAGCGGTCTCTAACCTGAGGCCCTTTGCCTGCCTTTATCTGGCCCTTGGGACACTATTCCATCTACTGCCACCAATGATGGGCCACTATTCCTCCCACTGACACCAATGATGAGGCACTATTCCACTGACACCAATGATGGGGCACTATTCCTCCCACTGATACCAATGATGGGCCACTATTCCTCCCACTAACACCAATGATGAGGCACTATTCCACTGACACCAATGATGAGGCACTATTCCTCCCACTGATACTAATGATGGGGCACTATTCCTCCCACTGACACCCATGATGGGGCACTATTCCTCCCACTGACACCAATGATGGGGCACTATTCCTCCCACTGATACCAATGATGGGGCACTATTCCTCCCACTGACACCAATGATGGGGCACTATTCCTCCCACTGACACCAATGATGGGGCGCTATTCCTCACACTGACACCAATGATGGGGCGCTATTCCTCCCACTGACACCAATGATGGGGCGCTATTCCTCCCACTGACACCAATGATGGGGCGCTATTCCTCCCACTGACACCAATGATGGGGCGCTATTCCTCCCACTGACACCAATGATGGGGCACTATTCCTCCCACTGACACCAATGATGGGGCACTATTCCTCCCACTGATACCAATGATGGGGCACTATTCCTCCCACTGACACCAATGATGGGGCACTATTCCTCCCACTGACACCAATGATGGGGCACTATTCCTCCCACTGACACCAATGATGGGGCACTATTCCTCCCACTGACACCAATGATGGGGCTCTATTCCTCCCACTGACACCAATGATCGGGCACTATTCCTCCCACTGACACCAATGATGGGGCTCTATTCCTCCCACTGACACCAATGATGGGGCACTATTCCTCCCACTGACACCAATGATCGGGCACTATTCCTCCCACTGACACCAATGATGGGGCTCTATTCCTCCCACTGACACCAATGATGGGGCACTATTCCTCCCACTGACACCAATAATGGGGCACTATTCCTTTTGTTGACACAATGATGGGGCACTATTCTTCCTACTGACACCATCGATGGGGCACTATTCCTCCCACTGACACCAATGATGGGGCACTATTCCTCCCACTGACACCAATGATGGGGCACTATTCCTCCCACTGACACCAATGATGGGGCACTATTCCTCCTACTGACACCACCGATGGGGCACTATTCCTTTCAGGGATACCAATGATGGGGCACTATTCCTCCCACTGACACCAATGATGGGGCACTATTGCTGCCACTGACACCAATGATGGGGTACTATTCCTTCCACTGACACCAATGATGGGGCACTATTGCTGCCACTGATACCAATGATGGGGCACTATTCCTCCCACTGATACCAATGATGGGGCACTATTCCTCTTACTGGCACCAATGATGGGGCACTATTCCTCCCTCTGATTCCAACAATGGAGCACTTTCTACCCACACTGGCCCTATTTTGCCCCCCCTATAGTCTGAAGCACAGTAAACTGGCCCTCTGTTTAAAATGTTTGGAGACCCCTAATCTAGAGGGTCGTTTTGGGCTCACTGGCCATCATCAGTGCAGTGCATGGAAACCATTGCTTCTATGGTGCATCGCTTAATGAGCAATGAGACTGAATACCCAAACAATGCAAGAGACACCAAAAAGCCTCCACTAAACCAATTAAAACAGCAGATGTCAAAATGAACCTCCCCCACCCATCGCAAATCAAAAAATGACTCCACCCATTATCCTAAAATGAAGAGTAAGCCCCCCCCTGCACTTTTCTAGTTGCGTGTTGGAAGTGGGACATGCTCTCCCCGCCACCCCTTGTACAGACTACTCTCCCTATAAGAAAATGACATTATGGGGGGAATTTATCAAACCTGGAGCAGGCAGAGTCCGGGGCAGCTGTGCATGACAACCAATCAGCTTCTGTATTCAGCTTGTTCGATTAACTCCTCCCCCTCTTGAGGATTTATAACCCCCCCCCCCCCATCATCAGACCATGTTTTGCGTTACGGCACTGCGTTACTTTAACCGACAATTGCGCGGTCATGCGATGCTGCACCCAAATTAAATTTATTTCTTTTTTTCCTCCACAAATGGAACTTTCTTTCGATGGTATTGGATTGGCCTGTGCGGTTTTTTAATTTTTTGCGCTATAAACAAAAAAAGACTGACAATTTCAAGAAAAAAACAACATTTTTGACTTTTTGCTATTAAACACGTCCAGTAAAAAAAAAAAAAAGATTAAATCAAATTTCGGCCAAATGTATTCCGCTCCGTGTCTTTGCTAAAAAAATTCCAATACGTGTAAATTAATTGGTTTACATGAAAGTTATGTTTACAAATGGCGAGATAGATACTGGGATTTTTTTTTTTCAAGTTTCTACTAGTAATGGCGGCGATCAGCGACTTATAGCGGGACTGTGGCGGGCATTCTGACACTGGGGGGTGGGGGAACTGACTTGGTGTCACTGACATCCCCAGTGACACCAATACAGTGATCAGTGCTAATAAAAAGCACCGACACTGTACTAATGGCACTGGACAGGAAGGGGTTAACATGAGGGGCGATCAAAGGGTTACCTGTGTGCTGTGTGCTTCACTGTACGCATGCTGCTATGCAGAGCTGTACAAAGCAGTGTGCAGGAGCTGACAGGGGAGAGATCTGTGTTGTTTATACACAGGTCTCTCCCCCTTCGATCTGGTGATTGACAGCCGAGGCTGCGAATGGCAGCACGGGTAGGGCTCGCGTGGTGCGCACACGCCACGTGGATAAGTGCTGGGAGGGGAACTTTGGTGGGAGTGGATTTTTGCTATAAAGGGTATCCTTGGAAAAGGGGAGAGCAGATTTGTGCTGGAAGGGGGGATCTGGGGGGGGGGGGGGGGATTTGTGCTAGGAGGAGGGGGGGATTGAGGGAAGAGGATTTGTGTTAAGAGGAGGGATTGGGGGAGAAGATTTGTGCTGGGAAGAGAGACTGGGGGTATAAGTGTTACGAGGGATGGGGGGGGGGTAGGAATTGTGCTAGGAAGGGTAATCTTAGGAAAGAGGGGTTCAGATTTGTGCTGGAAGGGGAGATTTGGGAGGGGGGTGAGGATTTGTGCTAGGAGGAGGGATTGGGGGAGAGTATTTATGCAAGGAGGATGGATTGGGGGAGAGGATTTGTACTAGGAGGAGGGATTGGTGGAGAAGATTTGTGCTAGGAGGAGGGACTGGGGGAGAAGATTTGTGCTAGGAGGAGGGACTGGGGGAGAAGATTTGTGCTAGGAGGATGGATTGGGGGAGAGGATTTGTACTAGGAGGATGGATTGGGGGAGAGGATTTGTACTAGGAGGAGGGACTGAGGGGATATGTGTTATGAGGAGGGATGGAGGTAGGAATTATGCTAGGAATGGTAATCTTGGGAAAGAGAGGTGAAGATTTGTGCTGGAAGGGCAGATTTGGGGGGATGGGGAGAGGATTTGTGCTAGAGTAGGAGAACGGATTGGGGGAGAAGATTTGTTCTAGGAGAAGGGATTGGGGGGGATAAGTGTTATGAGGAGGGATTGGGGGGTAGGAGTTGTGCTATGAAGGGTATTCTGGGAAAGGGGGGTGAAGATTTGTACTGCAAGGGGAGATTGGGGGGGGGGGAATTTGTTCTAGAAGAATGGATTGAGGGAGAAGATTTGTTTTAGGAGGAGGGATTGGGGGGGGGATATGTGTTATGAGGAGGAATGGGGGGTAGGAATTGTGCTAGGAAGTTTAATCTTGGAAAAGGGGAGAGCAGATTTGTGCTAGTAGGGGGGGGGGGGGTTGAGGGAAGAGAATTTGTGCTAGGAGGAGGGATTGGGGGGATATGTGTTAAAAAGAGGACGGATGGGGGGTAGGAATTGTTCTAAGAAGGATAATCTTAAAAAAATGGGGGTGAAGATTTGTGCTGGAAAGGGAGATTTGGGGTGGGGGTGTGGGGAGAGAATTTGTGCTAGGAGGAGGGACTCTGGGGGGATATGTGTTATGAGGAGCGATGGGGGGTAGGAATTGTGCTAGGAAGGGTAGTCTTGGGAAAGGGAGGTGAAGATTTGTGCTGGAAGGGGAGATTTGTGAGGGGGAGAGGATTTGTGCTAGGAGAAGGGATTGGGGAGAAAATTTGTGCTAAGAGGAGGGATGGGGGGGGTAGGAATTATGCTAGGAAGGGTAATCTTGGGAAAGGGCGAGGGGGGGGGGGGTGAAGATTTGTGCTGGAAGGGGAGAGATTTGGGGGGGTGGGGAGAGGATTTGTGCTAGGAGAACGGATTGGGGAGAAGATTTGCTCTAGGAGGAGAGATTGGGAGATTATGTGTTACGAGGAGGGATGGGGGTAGGAACTGTGCTAAGAAGGGAAATCTTGGAAAAGGGGAGGGCAGATTTGTGCTGGAAGGGAATATCTGGGAAGGTGGGGGGGGGGGGGGGGGGGAACTTGTGCTAGGAGGAAGGATTGGGGGAAGAGAAATTGTGCTAGAAAGAGGGACTGGACTGGGGGGATATGTGTTATGAGGAGGGATGGGGGTAGGAATTTTGCTAGGAAGGGTTGGAAGAGGGAAGAGCAGATTTGTGCTGTAAGGGGGGAGATTTTTTTTTTTTTTTTTTGGGGGGGGTATTTGTGCTAGGAGAAGGGATTGGGGGAGCAGATTTGTTCTAGGAGGAGGGATTGAGGGGGTATGTGTTACGAGGAGGGACGGGGGTAGAAATTGTGCTAGGAAGGGTAGTCTTGGGAAAGGGGGGTGAAGATTTGTGCTGGAAGGGGAAATTTGGGGGGGGGGGGATTTGTGCTAGGAGGGGAGGATTGAAGGAAGAGGATTTGTGCTAGAAGGGGAGATTTGGGGGGAGAAGATTTGTGCTGGGAGGAGAGACTGGGGGAATATGTGTTGCAAGGAGGAATGGGGGTAGAGATTGTGCTAGGAAGGGTAATCTTGGGAAAGGGGTGTGCAGATTTGTGCTGGAAGGGGACATCTGGGGGGGGGGATTTTGTGCTAGGAGGGGAGGATTGAGGGAAGAGGATTTGTGCTAGAAGGAGAGATTGGGGGAGAAGATTTGTGCTGGGAGGAGAGACTGGGGGAATATGTGTTGCAAGGAGGAATGGGGGTAGAGATTGTGCTAGGAAGGGTAATCTTGGGAAAGGGGTGTGCAGATTTGTGCTGGAAGGGAGATTTATTTGGGAGGGGGGAAGAATTTATGCTAGGAGAAGAGATGGGGATATAATATGTGTGCTAAGAGGAGGGATTGGGGGGAATATATGCTAGGAGGAGGGATGGGGGGGATTTGTTCTAGAAGGAGCGATTCAAGTGGTGTGGGGGGGGGGGGAGAATCTGCGCTAGGAAAGGTAATCTGGGGAAAGGGGGTGGGGATTTGCACTAGGGAGGGGAGAATTGGGCTAGAGGATTTGTGCGATGAGGGGTTTTTTTTTTTGGGTAGGGATTTGTTCCTGGAGGGAGAGATGGAGGGGGGAGTTGGGAGAGGGGATTGGCAGGCAAGATTTGTGCTGGGAAGAACGGAACTCATTACATTTTCTTGTTTGGGGAAAATCTTGACTTGTATAGGAAATTTAGGCCTAAGGGGTTGAGCACGCGGTTTGTCATCTCCATCACTGGGCACTAGATGATCTTCTCCCGGCTCGGGTTACGATAACAAGTTAAATGAATTTGAAATAACTCGTTAAACAAGGAAATACCACCAACCTATAGAAAGATTATTTGTGGAAAACTGAATGCAAGATCGATGTGTGGCATGAATAGAATAGAATATGAATTGAATATATTATAGAATAGAATAGGAATATATGATAGAATAGAATAGAATATAAATAGAATATATTAGAGAATAGAATAGAATATGAATAGAATATATTATAGAATAGAATAGAACAGGAATATAGAATAGAATATGAATAGAATATATAGAGAATAGAATATGAATAGAATATTGGTGAATAGATTTAACAATGGTAGACAGAAACAGACCCACATTCCTCAAACTCCTCCATTCATGATAACATTCAGGTTTGTTAGTACAATTGTAACCCTAAGAAGTATTCCTGGTTTTCCACCAATGAGATTCTGATGACTCCTCTTCTTCCTCTGTGTTCTCTGCAGCTGCTAGGAAAGTTCTGGGGAAGAAGCATCAGCTGAATAAGAAGGAAATATCTGTTTTATCCGTATTATCCGGAACTGGAGATGGTGCTTTATGGAGACGAAAGACCTCAAATACAACCACCAGAGCCGCTCACCTTCCCCGTAAGTCCGTATGTTTTGGAAGTCATCCTCGTGAACGACCAGTTCAAAGAAGGCATGGAAAAAGCAATGAGGACTCATACATGTGAGATCAAATGGCCAGATCTACTCTGCCCCAACCCCGTCATCACATTGTGCTTTCCTGAGGCCAAGTCTACTGATCCCGGGACATTGGCGAAGCTGGTACCAACATGGAAAGACAATGTCCATACAGAGTTCTCACGCCTCATATCAAAGTATAAAGTCAAAGAATATAAAATGGATCAGTCGGTCTGGAACGCTGTTAAAGAACATGCCAGCAGCTCCACATATAACGGAGTTCTTCTCAAACCCGAGTTGGATTCAGGTCAAGTCTTCTTAGCGGGAATGGTAAAGGACGTTACCAGGATTGATCCCACATTCACACAACTGGTAGAGGAAACCTCTAAAGAGGTGGCAAGAAAGAGCCAAACCAAGACTGAGACTTTTCCCATGTCTCCAGCCCTCTATCAGATTATGTGTAACAGCGGCCTGAAGAAGAAGATCCTGGACCAAGTTCCAGAGCTGAGGATTGACTATGACGCACAAAGAAAGGCGATCCTACTATCTGGACTAATGGAAGAAGTGCTCACCGCCAAATGTGAGCTATTCAAGATCAAACAAGAAATGAAAAGTAAATCCATCCAGATGAACCCGCACCTCGTCCAGTTCCTGATGTCCACCGATAATGGGGAGCTGTCCTCTCTGCTCTCTTTGTACGTCACAACATCAACGCAATGCTTGAAATTGAGGATGGCGCTGTTCAACTGACGGCCTGCTCAAAGAAAGACTTTACAGATGCCGAGGAACAGATGAACCAAGAACTCATTTGTAGAGACGTTTCAGTTAAAGAAAAGAGTATCCTGACGAGTCCAGAGTGGGGAAGTCTTCATTCACATCTGCTTGAGTCGTACAATATAGAGAAAATCACCGTCCTGATACTGGAATCCTATTCTGGAGAAAGAGAACAGTGTGGCCATCGCCGGCCTGTCTTCAAATGTTCAACAATGTTACGAAAAAGTCAGTAAATTTCTAGAGGAAAACACTCCCATGGAAAAGCTCATTAAAGTCAAATCACTGCTGGTCATGCAGTTCCTCAAAGAAGAGAAGAAGAAACAAGTGTTGGATGACCTGAAGAAAGATAACTTAAGTGTGGCAATCCGTAATAAAAATATACGCTTGAGAGGCCCAAAGACCTACGTAGCTGAAGCCCACTCCCGTATTAGTGATGCCCTGGGTTCCCTCTGCTCTGACACACTGAACATTGATAAACCCGGAGCCAAGAAGTTCTGTTTGGGAAATGAAGACATTTATGTCACTATGGCGAAGAATAAATACAAATGCCTCATACGTTTGCAGAAGGAAGAGGAGGAAGAGATTGAAGAAGATGAACCTGAGGAAGTGGAAGGATCACAATGCCAAGTCAGTCATCCAAATGGAACGGTCATCTCCGTGCATAAAGATGACCTGTGCCGTCACAGAGCCGATGTCATCGTTAATGCAGCCAATGAGGATCTGAAGCACGTTGGTGGTCTGGCATTGGCTTTACTGAAAGCTGCAGGTCCAAAACTACAAGACGATTCTGATCGGATTGTCAGGACAGAAGGACGATTGTCCGCAGGAGAGTCGGTAATAACGGACCCCCCGGTAGACTGCCATGTAAGCAGGTTATACATACAGTGGGGCCCAAATGGTACTCCGAATCACCTAGAAAGCGGGAGGATCTTCTACAGAAAGCCATAACCAGCAGCTTGGAGCTGGCTGAGGAGTACTTGCATACCTCCATCGCCATCCCAGCCATCAGCTCCGGTATTTTTGGTTGTCCTGTAGATCAAAGCGCAGAGAATATTATCAAAGCCGTCAAAAAACACATGGACAACAAACCTAAAGGCAGATCTAGCCTTAAAGAAATTCGTCTGGTGGACAGTAACGTGGATACAGTACGAATCTTTGCCTCCACTTTGAAAAAGGAGTTTGGAGAGGAGGAAGCTGAACCCCCTCCGACACACAGAGTGAGAAGGATGGAGGAAAGGCCTGACCCCAGGGAGAGAGTCTATGAATCCAGAGTATCTGCTAACCAGCTGGTGACCAAAGAAAACTTCATCATCAAAGTTACAGAAGGATTAATCCAAGATGCTTCAGTAAGTACTCAAAACTTTGTGTCTAAATCTCTTTTAAATGTTTGGATGAAGTAAGGAATGTTTAAAATGTGTTTTTGGGGGTTTTTTGTTGTGGTTGTCTGGGTCCTTTTAGGAAGAATTCACTTTACTTTCCCTTTGGACCACGTAACACTTTTTGTAGATTACACTGTTCAACAAATTTTTATTTTTTGCCAGTTTTGGAAACAAAAGGATCCATTTCTTAATGAATTTCACATTCTGAGTTCAAATATAACAATGAAATTTGTCAATTGGCTCTAGTTTTTCTGTAAACGGAAAGTTTTCTACTATAGGCGTAATGACTACATAATGCACAATAATTATATAGATAGATGTCTTTCCACAAATATAAAGCAAGTGATATTGATACATAACAAAGCCTAAATGGCAGAATATATTGCATAGGATTACCAAGAAAAATGATAGCCATAAGCGAAGTTGAATCATTTTAATCCTTAGGATTCTCACTAGTTTTGTCTTCAGTTTGTGTCGGTTTTGCTTCTCTTGGCTTTTCTCTTGTATTCGAGGAAAGGGCTATCTCTTACAACTGCACGTGACTACACGCTTCAGGTTCTTCCTCACTTGACTCAACCACGAAGGATTCTGGTGCTTTGGGAATTGGTAGCCCCTCTCCATGAGGAACTGGACGTATTGCCGATGGAATATTTGGATAGCGCACAGATAACTTTTTCTTCTTATTTAGCCCTTTTACAATTGGAGGCACCATACAAAAGTAACAATTACTAACATGATCTGTTGGCTCTCTCCAAATCATTGGCACAGCGAAAGGCATAGATGCCTTTTTTTCCATTCAACCATTGCTCCAGTGCCGTCCCACAAGAATTGCAGCATATATGTGGTGCCCAGCTCTTGTCCTGGTCTCCTATCTTGCAGCCAAAATACAAGTTGTAGGCTTTCTTAATCATTCCTGTTATCCTCCTTTTTTTGTGAGATAAAAGTTATTTCACCGCAGATATAGCAGAAATGATCTGCTTTATTCACACAAGTTCGAGGCATTACTGAGTAGCCTATATAAGCAGAAAACGAAATGTAAAGACGAACTCCAATCAGCTACAGATACTGCAGCTTTTATGCAGTGAAGTGATGCAATTAAAGGCTAATATTGCATCATCTCAGTATACATGACATTTTCTATCGGTCACCAGTATCAATTGCGCAATATGCAGCTGAAGTTGCATCATAATTTTGAATGGCTTACGTCATTAGATGGGTGAATATATCATGGAAACTAGAGCCAATCAACATTTTTTAGGGTCATTTTCGTTTTCAGCACCCCAAAATTATGTAAGATTAGCTAATTTTATGCCCAAAACTTTTTACCTGTTGAACAGTGTTACATGGAAAGTTCATTATGGGATGCTTGGATTTATTTATCGGTGCGTACAACCCTGAGTCTTGTGGGCAGGGCTTAGGGGCCCGTGTGGGGGACACTAGAACACTCATCAATTGCCTAGATTCTAGGCAGGAGTTTGCTTCCATGTGAACATCAGCATTAAGGCCCAACCCCACAGTTAGAAGCGAGCCACCATGAGCACAGTTAACCCTCTAGCAACCTGAGGCTAACTGACCAATACTGTTACACTGAGCGCTACAAACACAACCACCGCAGTTAGAGACCACCAACTTCCAGGTGCGCAGAACTAACAAACCGGTGCTTCGGGGCCTGTACCGGCGTCCACCAACCCAGCAATACCTGTCACCTCACTCCCTGTAATGTGTTCACAGTTACCTATGGATACAGGAAATGAACCTCACTCTGTAACTATGGCCTTGCTCTCTCAGGGGCCCCTCTACGTCATGACTCCCAGGTTAGGTCCTTAGGCACTCTGTGTGCAGGTCTGATCCCAAGTTACAGGGAGCCAGCAGCTAGTGAAAGGGGCAAACGCAACACCCCTCCATTTCCAGAGTAACTGTCACCCTACACCAGTCACCCATTCCCTGGCTGGTTGTGACGGGAGTGACTTTGGGTGGGGGGCCCATGGAGCACAGCTCACTTTGGAGAGGTGGGGAGACCCCTGTCTCAGCTCCCCATATCCCTATTATGTGTAAGTCACCCTGTGCCTGTTAGGGGTACAGGGTGATCTGTCTTAATATTGTGTAGACAGTTTTTCAAGATGTCAGAATTTCTCTGCGGCCAAAAACATCACTTATAATACTTGAAGCGGATCCTTGTAGTTTAGATCATAAAGTGTGACTCCAGGGCAGAACACCCTTTCTCAACCTTTTCAACTTGGAGGGACCCTTGACATAAGTTTCCGGTCTCAGGGAACCGCTGCTAAAAGTTACTATATCCACAACTCACGATACATTAATGTGATGGTCAGTGGGAAGAATGCTCCTTCCTCTTGTGGTCATTTGGAAGAATTACCCCTGTGACGGGAGTCACTTTGAGTGGGGGGACCCATGGAACCCAGATCACTTTGGAGAGGTGGGGAGACCCCTGTCTCAGCTCCCCATATTCCTATTATGTGTAAGTCACCCTGTGCCTGTTAGGGGTACAGGGTGATCTGTCCTAATATTGGGGTGGGGGGTTGTTGAATGATATGTGGTTGCATTCCATTGTTCTATTGTGTGTCTTGCTTGGGAGCAAACTATTATGGGATGTATGTGTTTGTGTGTATTAGCATAGTGGGGGGGGGGGTGTCTCCAGCAGCCCTCCCTCCTGATGGGACTGTCTGTTGGTGTGAAGTTTGAATACCTGTGTCTCTTGTTACTAAGTGTAGATTGCCCCGCCCTGTGTCATTATGCAGGGAGGGGGGACTGTCCCCTGAGTGTATATATCTTGTATCTGTGTTCAGATAAACTAGTCTACTGTCTGGTTTACTTCAAATCTGTGGTGCCTGTTGTTGGTGTTCGGACGGGGAAGCGGTATTCTAACGGAAGTACTCAGTGCAGGCTGGGACGGTTCCGTTTCACTGGTTGGTTGCTATAAGTGGAGTTCCAGGCGTTAAAGTCAGCAGCTACAAAAACTGTATCTGCTGACTTTTAATAAACTCACACTTACCTGTCCCGGGGTCCAGTGGTGTGCTCAGCCACGCAGTCCCCTTCTTCTTCTGTCCTCCAAGGCGCCAGCATCTCAACGGTGGATCAGGAAGGAATTTTTCCCCTGCAGGAGCAAATTGGATCGTGCTTTGCTGCATTTGTTTGCCTTCCACTGGATCAACTGTGGGTGGAGGATTATAACTTTTTTTTTTTTAATGGTTGAACTGGATGGACTTTTGTCTTTTTTCAGCCAGACTAACTATGTAACTACTGTATGTAAGTTCGCCGCCGAGAAGTGAGATGGAAATTCGGCCCCCTCCTCGCTCCTGTAGTCTTCTGGGAACTTTCACAGGTCCCATAAGACTGCCGGACCAATCAGTGGGCACCAGGCTGTGAAGCCGCAAGCTGTCACAGCCTGGTGCCCACTGATTGGTCCAGCAGTTAGTCTGGCTGAAAAAAGACAAAAGTCCATCCAGTTCAACCATTAAAAAAAAAAAAAGTTATAATCCAACACCCACAGTTGATCCAGAGGAAGGTGAAAAAACCCAGCAAAGTACGATCCAATTGGCTCCTGCAGGGAAAAAAATTCCTTCCTGATCCCCCGGATGTGAGCTGGAAGTGGGAGCGGGTACCTGTCAAAACCAGGTACCCACGCCCCCCTCCCCCACAAAATATGGCAGTGGAGAGGGGGGTAGGAGGCAAATAATCGGATCTTCCGCTTTTGAGTGGAACTGCGCTTTAAGCTATGATACATGTACGGTTGTCCCCAGCAATGGCCTACGCTGGACAGCAAACTACATGCTGGATTAAAATGTACTGTATCCATTGTAACCTACAGTCTCCATGTAGGGAGCCCTGTTCTCTGGATCCACCATGCAATACGCCACTTCAAAGGGAACATTCAGACCAGGCATTACACAGTTAATGGTAACATGACTGAGGAAAGGCAACCTACAGGAACAGTTCTTGTAAAGCGACTTCTCACGTGAATTCCTGTACAAAGGTAATCATACCTGAATAACAGCAGAGAGTCCCGAGCGTCCATTAGAGGGAGAGCCCAGGATTGGCTATTAATCCACAAGAGGTAGCACAGGGTCCATACAGTCCATGTTTGGCAAACATCCTTAACCGTTTCAATACCGTGCAATTTTACCCCCTTCCTGCCCCCAGGCCATTTTTCAGGTTTCAGCGCTCTCACACTTTGAATGACAATTGCGCGGTCATACAACATTGTACCCAAACTAAAATTTTATCATTTTCTTCACACAACTAGAGCTTTCTTTTGGTGGTATTTAATCACCGCCGGGGTTTTTATTTTTTGCTAAATTAACAAAAAAAGACCAAAAAGTTTGAAAAAAAAACACGTTTTTCTTTGTTTCTGTTATAAAAATTTACAAATAAATAATTGTTCTTCATAAATTTAGGCCGAGATGTATTCTGCTCCATGTCTTTGGTGAAAATAACCCAAATTAGGATGTATTTTTTAGTTTGTAGGAAAGTTATAGAGTTCACAAACTATGGGATAGATCTGAATATTGATCAATCCTGAAGTACTGACAGCCAATCTAATTTCTTGAGGTCCAAGAATGTCAGAATAGTACAGACATCCCCAAATGTCAGGACGGTACAGATATCCCCCAAATGTCAGAACAGTACAGATATCCCCCAAATGACCCCTTTTTGCAGAGTAGACAGTCCGACGTACTTCATAAGAGGAATGGCGAGTTTTTTGAAGTTGTATTTTTTTTGTCATAATTTTTCGGAAAATGAAAAAATTAAAAGAAATTATTTTCACATTTTTTTTTTTTACATACTGTCACCAGTGCAGTACAGTGTCATCATATAACTGGCATGGCGGCGAACAGGGACACTGACTGGTGACAGTATGAAAAAAAATATATATATATTTTTTTTTTATTTTTTTTTTATTATTTTTAATTTTTTTATTACATTTTTTTAAAGATTTTTTTTTTCATATTTTACTATGACCAAAGTAGTACAATGTTACCATAGTAACATTGTACTACTTTGGGGAAGTGATCAGTATTTTTTTTTTTTTTTTTTTACACAATTTGCTTATAGCAAAGAATTACTTTGCTATAAGCAAGCATTTACCTGAATGAAATCGATTCATTCAGCTTTTTTTTTTTTTTTGTGCTTAGCTGTGATTTGGTCACAGCTAATCACATGACATGTGCATGTGACCTGCTGTGACCATTCACAGCCAGGCACTAGTATACAATGGATGGCATGAATGAAGCCATCCATTGTATACAACTGTCATGTGACCTGCTGTGATTGGTCACAGCAGGTCACATGGTACCAGCAACGGGAGCCGATACTCAGATCTGTCATCGGCCGTGTCCGAGGTACACGCCCGGTGACAGATCGCGCTGCTGCGCCGCTCTTGCAGTTGCGCGAAGTGAGCATGTGCGGGAGCACGCCAAGTGGCGTGCACCCGGAATGCAGAAGCACTTTTGCCGCCGCCAAACGGCCATTGGCCGGGCGGCAAATGGTTAAGGGTAGTAAGTCCAAGATCGGTAGTTAAGGTTGGTAGTTAAGGTTCCTCAGGCTCTCAGTCCCTCAGGGAGGCCCGAGAGCCGTCCAGCAGCTTAACAGCCTACATTTGTTAGTATTTCCATCAGCAATTTCTTGCGTCACTGAAGGGTCCCTTTTTTGTGGATCTGTAGAAAATTGCGGGGGGGAAAAAAACTAGCCAATCAATATCCTCCACACATCAACATTTCACAGGAAAGACAGAGGACTTGACCCAGATAACTGAAGAACATGAGTCAGCACAGAAAAAAAAAAACATTAAACCTTTTGTAGGTACCTGCCGATAGTGTGCCCTTACATCAAAGTCCCCCACTTTCTTACTTCAGGGTCCCCATAAGAGTTCCCCCTTACATGAGAGCCCCCATAAGAGTTCCCCCATACTTTACGGTCCCCATCAGAGTTCCTTCTTACTTTAGGGTCCCCATCAAAGTCCTCCCTTACCTCATACACTTTTTAGCATGACTCGGAGCCTGGAGAGCCCAGGAGCATAGCTGAGCAGAAGATGGAGGAGGAGCAGACCTACATGGAGAAAGCACCATCCTCCCATTGCTGGGGCAGGCATATGATTGGTTGCTAGGATGCTGGCGATCCTAGCAACCAATGTTACAGTGACAGCACAGCAGAAGAACCTGCGCTGGAGACTGGGAGGAAAGTTGTGGATGTTGTACCATAGACTGACCTGAAGGCAACTAACCCTAGCTGTGGTGAACATAAAATCCTACATTGGGCTGGATTTTCTCTGCAGGCCCATAGTTTGGAGACCCCTGATCTAGAACATGAGAGTGTTCTCATGCTGGTCCTGCAGCAACTGTATCTCCAGGTGCAGGCCTGGTCAGTGCAGACAGACTAAAACACCTCCAGCGTGCCTGTGTACCTGCTACACCCTGCCAGAACAATGGTCTTCTCAGGAGGGTGGATCCCGGAGCTAATGTCAGCAGCCATCTTAAAAGGCCTGTGCACACCTGAAGAGTTGGAATTCTGGACACAGGGCTGCAGGTTTCATTCTGTCCAATACTCTACAAAGCCTCTGGGCTCTAGAACCCATACTAGGAACTACCAATCCTGGAGAAGACTATAAACAAACACTGGATGCTCCCCAACCTGCATGGGTGACACCATATGCATTTCAAAGCCCATTGACACCGGCTCCTATACAGTTAACTGGAGCCTCTGAACAGGCAGCTTGAGGCCATAGGACAGGACTCCATAGAAATAGGTGGAGAACTGAAAATACTGTGTGGACTACATTGTAGTTCTCTTCTCCACCCATTTCCATGGAGGTCTGCCAATGGCCATGAACTGCCTGCCCGGAGGCTCATCTGTGCTATATTACACTTTTTATGACATTTTAATTGAGCGAATTGCTTTTTTTCCCAGTAAAAAGGATCTTCTGTGCCAGGTCAGTGTGCTTTGTTCCTCTTTTGTTTTGCACAGTTCCTATTCATCATCCTGCCATAATAATTCAATACTGAACACCTCTACAGTCTTCCTTTTGGGGTTCAGGTGGTTTTCTGTGCCTGTCACCAGTGCTTGTTCTGGTTCAGTGACTCGGAATATCAAAACCTATTAGAGCAGCATGTAGGCAGGTAAAGTCTACTGTAGCTGGAGAGGAAGTCAAGTGGAACATAGTTCCTCTATGGTTTTCTGGATCACTGGGGAAGCTATCTAGTTGGATGCTACTTCCCCATGTGACCCTGGCAGCCATCTTGGGCCACACTTAGCCTGTTTAAGGACCTGGCTCCCAGGCTTGGCACACTTTATGCAAGTGGGTAGCACAGGGACAGGTACCCCATCTGTTAGGGACAGTCCTAGCGGCAGGGAGGAGGTTCTGATGAGGAGGGAAAGCGTAGGGTTTGCAACTTCCCTGGCCATCTTCCCATTTGGGAACGAGACAGCCAGGCCGCCTTCTGCCCTCATAGCAAATGCTGTCAGTCCTGCTGAGACCTACACTGTATACGTTGCTGGAAACCATGAGTGTATCTGGTTGGGCAGTCTTCCCACCACGTTTATTGTAAACTGCCTTTGCATTACTTCAATACAAGCTCTTTATTTTGCACTTGACTGTGTGAATTATTGCAGCCGCACCAATCTGCACCCCACCTTCAAGCATGACAGACAGCTACCTTTTGCAAGTTTATATACATTTTAAGATTTTTTTAGAAACTGTTAGCAAATTAAATATTTTTTTGTAAAAGGTACAAAGATTTGCAGCAGTCTCTTTTATATATAAGGGTAGGGTAAGTGCAGTACGGTGGAGATCAAAGTCCCAAGAGTATCCATTAAGCCCCAAGGATGGTCGTTATATGGATAATCCATGGTGAAGGTCTCCAATATTAAAGGCCAGATGGTGTATGGTAAGTCCAGCAACTTTGGACGTAGGACTAGTGTATATGGGCACATCAGAAAAGGCTATGTTACATGAAGTAGCCATGAATGGGTCATCCAGGCAAGGTTCTCATACCTTGAGAAACAAAGAAACACAACCCCTGTGCTTATAAGGCTTTTCCAGAAGATTAGGGTAGGTGGTAGACTTTTTTTTCATTCTCATTTAATAAAGTGGTAGGCCTAGGAGTGTTTTTGTAAGGCCAGGTCCTTCACTGGTCCTGACAGACACACCTGAGGAGAGGTCATGACTGTTATGTTAGTTACGTCTGTCCTGTATGTAACTATCTCATGCCAGTAGCTCTGGATCTTGGCACATCCAAAAAATGTTCAAAAGTTTCCATCGTCTCCTTCACACCTCCAACAGCAGAGGATTTGGTGTTTTGTGCAGCCTCTGTGGAGTGACCTTTGCTCTATGTAGGTGTCTAAACTGTATCTTACATTTTAGGTGTGCCAAATGCACCACTCCAGATAACGGGTTAGATCACAAAGGTCTCTCCCCAATGTGGATTAGTCTCCAAGGGGGTATACAGGACCATACCTCATCTATCCCTTCTTCTCGAGAGCTTTTACCTAGGCTTGGCCCACCTTTCCCTAACCAGAAGGTATTTGCCCCTATCTACAGTCAGGTCCATAAATATTGGGACATGGACACAATTCTAACATTTTTGGCTCTATACACCACCACAATGGATATTTGAAATGAAATGAACAAGATGTGCTTTAACTGCAGACTGTCAGCTTTAATTTACAATTACAATGAGCAGATAAAAGGTCCAGAGTTCATTTCAAGTGTGCTATTTGCATTTGGAATCTGTTGCTGTCAACTCTCAAGATGAGATCCAAAGAGCTGTCACTATCAGTGAAGCCATCATTAGGCTGAAAAACAAAAAAAACCCATCAGAGAGATAGCAAAAACATTAGGCGCGGCCAAAACAACTGTTTGGAACATTCTTAAAAGAAGGAACGCACCGGTGAGCTCAGCAACACCAAAAGACCCGGAAGACCACGGAAAACAACTGTGGTGGATGAGCGAAGAATTCTTTCCCTGGTGAAGAAAACACCCTTCACAACAGTTGGCCAGATCAAGAACACCCTCCAGGAGGTAGGTGTATGTGTGTCAAAGTCACCAATCAAGAGAAGACTTCACCAGAGTGAATACAGAGGGTTCACCACAAGATGGAAACCATTGGTGAGCCTCAAAAAACAGGAAGGCCAGATTAGAGTTTGCCAAACGACATGTAAAAAAGCCTTCACAGTTCTGGAACAACATCCTATGGACAGATGAGACCGACATCAACTTGTACCAGAGTGATGGGAAGAGAAGAGTATGGAGAAGGAACTGCTCATGATCCTCAGCATACCACCTCATCAGTGATCATGGTGGTGGTAGTGTCATGGCGTGGGCATGTATGGCTGCCAATGGAACTGCTTCTCTTGTATTTATTGATGATGTGACTGCTGACAGAAGCAGCCGGATGAATTGTGAAGTGTTTCGGGAATATTATCGGCTCATATTCAGCCAAATGCTTCACAACTCATTGGACGCTTCACAGTGCAGATGGACAATGACCCAAAGCAGACTGCAAAAGCAACCAAAGAAGTGGAATGTTCTGCAATGGCCAATCACCTGACCTGAATCCGATTGAGCATTTCACTTGCTGAAGACAAAACTGAAGGGAAAATGCCCCAAGAACAAGCAGGAACTGAAGACAGTTGCAGTAGAGGCCTGGCAGAGCATCACCAGGGATGACACCCAGCGTCTGGTGATGTCTATGCGTTCCACACTTCAGGCTGTCATTGACTGCAAAGGATTTGCAACCAAGTATTAAAAAGTGAAAGTTTGATTTATGATTATTATTCTGTCCCATTACTTTTGGTCCCTTAGCAAGTGGGAGGCACATATGCAAACTGTTGTAATTCCTACACCGTTCACCTGATTTGGATGTAAATACCCTCAAATTAAAGCTGACAGTCTGCAGTTAAAGCACATCTTGTTCGTTTCATTTCAAATCCATTGTGGTGTATAGAGCCAAAAATGTTAGAATTGTGTCCATGTCCCAATATTTATGGAGCTGACTGTATGTAGTCTCCGCACTGCTGGTCTACCAAAATGACCAAACAGTTCTATAAAAAGCCCATCTGGGTCCAAGATGGCTGCCCAAACCTGGGAAAGCTTTGAGTCCAAACAGACATAGGCTCCCAAACTTGCCGCCGAGTGAAGAGGACAGGTAAGTCTTCTGCATGGTTCTCCTAACACCGGAGGTAAGCTGACCAAGAAGTGATTGAGTGATCTGTGGAACACCATCCCAACTATCCGTGCTCGGGTGCAGCGACTGCCCTCAATAGCCTATTATATGTTAATATACAGTAGTCATCCAGTTACTTGCATCACATTCATGACACTTTCCCCTCTTCACACAGCCACAGGTGAAATAATTACCTTCTCCTACACTGCCACTAATTGCCACAGCAGGACTCTATTCGAAGTCTGGAGGACATCACCTGCTACTACGATTAGAGGAAAAAATACTGTTTTATTGTGAGATTTGTGATGTTTTTCAGACAGATGCCATTGTGAACAGCGTGGGGACAGACTTGCAGCTCGACAGCGGCGGAGCATCAAAGGCTCTACTGCAAAAGGCTGGGATGAAGCTTCAGAAATGTCTGAACGATGCCAGTTTTGGAGCCCAGGTGAAAGAGGGTTCGGTGTTCATCACAGAGGGCTGCAACCTGAATTGTAAGACTGTTATCCACGTAATGGTTCCTCACTGGAATGGAGGACAAGGTTCTTCTGAGAAGGTAAAAAAAATGAAAGTGTATCGAGACCCAAAAACAAAAATGTCATATATTGCAGCTTACTAGTTCTT
The DNA here is from genome assembly GCA_951230385.1 of Staurois parvus. Lineage (NCBI taxonomy): Eukaryota > Metazoa > Chordata > Amphibia > Anura > Ranidae > Staurois > Staurois parvus. The sequence continues at coordinate 54,470 of CATNWA010000189.1, read as the reverse complement.
AAATGTGGTGGCTGCATTAGTTTTCCTTTATTTCCCCCTGCTATTAACACACTTCCTGTCCTAGAGTTGGGGGCGGGGCTTTGAGTGCCCTAGTGGGGACACTGTGTAACGGCAGGGGCTTTGAGTGCCCTAGTGGGGACACTGTGTAAAGGCAATTGTTAATGCCTAAGCCATAGGCAGATTATGTCGACTTAGAAGCGAGCAGCTTGCACACTTAACACATTGTTATCTGTGGCCAAACTTCTCACACTGTTGACACTAAGCACTCAGACACACACTGTTAGAGATCACCTCTCCCCGGGTGTGCAGCATTTTTGAGCTGGTACCGCGAAGAATGTACCGGTCTCCACCAACTCAGATACGTCACCTCACTCCTAGTGACGGATCTGAATCTTGCTATTGGATATAGAAAAAACATTCTCCTTCCTGGGGTCCCTGTACATCTCCTTCCCATGACTCCAGGCTAGGTCCCTAGGTACTGCTGTGGGGTTGGTCCCAGTATATGAGGAACCGGCCACTAGTGAAGGAACCAAGCATAACACCCCTTCAATATCAGAGTCCCATCACCTCTGCCATGTCACCCATTTCCTGGATGGTTGAGCGACAAAAAATTGATGGTTCCTAGCAACAGATCTCTTACTGGCTCCCGATTGCCCAACGCATCAAATTTAAACTTCTAATCCTGACCTACAAAGCCATTCATAACACTGCCCCTGACTACCTCACCAACCTGATCCCCAAATACCACCCTACCCGCACCCTTCGCTCCTCACAGGACCTCCTTCTATCCTGCTCCCTGGTCTCCTCCTCCTATGCACGACTGCAAGACTTCTCCAGGTCCTCCCCCATCCTCTGGAACTCACTGCCCCAATCCATCCGACTGTCGCCTTCCCTCCCCACATTCAGCGCTCCCTCAAAACCCATCTCTTCAGGGAAGCCTACCCCACCCTCACCTAACGGCCATTCTCCCTCATTCCTCCCACCACTTCATCCCCCTCAGCCACTTCATTCCCCTCAGCCACTTCCTATTGTTCCACTACCCCCTCCCTCCTAGATTGAAAGAGTAGGGCCCTCTTACCCCTTGTACCCTGTCTGTTTTTGTTGTACTGTGCCATGTATTGTCCCCCCGATTGTACAGCGCTGAGCAAACCCTTTGGCGCTATATAAACTCCATGTAATAATAATAATAATAATAAGTGCCCCATGAGACAGTCATATCTGAGTACAGCAGCAAAGTCCATCAAAGCAATCCATGGCAAGGCGAGAGTCCACATAGGCAGTAAATCCACAAAGGCAAGAGACCAGAGTCTGGCATAAGTCCATGTAGATCCTTTCCCCTTAGAACCCCGACTGGGCTCCAACAAGGGGGGAAACCAGCAGAGTAACGGCTACATCCTGATAGTATAATGGGAAATCTCTTCCAGGGGCATTAATTGGCCACTATTTATATGGTATGACCTGTGGGGGGGGCAGAAACCTTCTGAAAAAGAGTGGAAAAGCCTGATCAGCCAAGTCAACCATTCCTTCTCAGGTCCACCAGCCCAGCAGGTCAACCCAAGGACAAAAGTTGCACCATGCTACATTGTAACATTTAGTTGTACACATAAACACAGTTGACCTGAAGAACCTCAGAACATAAGAGAACACAAAAGAAAAACGTTTATCACTCAGAACACCTTGAAAGCACCTGACAACACTTACTCATTCCACTGTCTCTAAGGAGGAGCAGTGTTGTCACACCAGGAATGCGGAACATCTTCCCCTCTTCTTCCTTGCCTGGGAGCGGTTTACATACGATATACGAGGGCCGACTGGAAAGTTCTCAGCCTACCCATGAAGCATTTGTCTTAGCCCAATTTTATTTTTGCTCCTCATAGTACATATCTTCCACACCAAATTTCTCTCAAATAGTTTTCTCTTTGTTTCAGTTATTGAAGACTGTAGCGCAGAAGGTCATCATTGTCTGAAAGATGGAGAAAGCGAGCAAACGTGCCGTTATCCAATACCTGCTGAAAAAGGGAATGAGTGGACAGGGCATCCACAAGGACATGATGGAAACATCAGGGGAGGAGGCCCCTTCTTATTCCACCATTAAAATGTGGGTGTGGAATTCAAGAGGGGGAACGCCACTGACCAAGATGCCCCTCACAGTGAAAGACCAGCAACTGCCTGAGGAAATCACAGCAATCCAGGATGTCAGGGATCGGTGCGGCGCCTCTCCCGGTGCACGCGCAGTAGCGGTGGCTCACGCCGGGACACAAGCACCAGGTCCCGGCGGGCCGCAGCTGACAGGACGCCGCGCATGCGCAGTAGGAGCCGCGGGCGTGTCTCGGGCAGCCAATGACAGCCCGGGGGCGCGTCCTGGACGGCCAATGACAGTGCAGGGCACAATATTTAAAGATGCACTGTCACAGGTTGCCGCAAGGTCTATCTGTGATCCTGAGTTCCTGTACCTGCATATTGACCCTGATTGCCCTGACTACGCTGCCTTCTCCTGTGCTTTGACCCGGATTGTCCTGACTACGCTGCCTTCTCCTGTGCTTTGACCCGGATTGTCCTGACTACGCTGCCTTCTCCTGTGCTTTGACCCGGATTGTCCTGACTACGCTGCCTTCTCCTGTGCTTTGACCCGGATTGTCCTGACTACGCTGCCTTCTCCTGTGCTTTGACCCGGATTGTCCTGACTACTCTGCCTTCTCCTGTGCTTTGACCCGGATTGCCCTGACTACTCTGCCTTCTCCTCTCCTGATCCCCGGCTTGTTTGGACCAATCTACGGACTGACTTATCCTGCTGACCCTGCATGTGACCTGACTACTCTTCGCCTGCCGATTCTGTACCCCGCTTACCCCACGGGACCACTGCTCGTGACCCGTCCTGCTAGGTCCCGCCGTCCTCCTCACATCTGGCTCTCCCGGTACCTATACATCCCCGGAGGTTCCCTCTGCCACTGGTGGGCCTGCTCAGAGGTCGTGACCTGGCCCTGGTCTGTTACAAGTCCATCCCCACCATCAGGGGCTCTAGTGAAAGCACAGACCGGGACTTAGACTCCACGCTCTGGGTAGGTCTGTCAAGTGGGCAGCCGGAGGCACCACCTGGCGGATCATAACACAGGATCTCGTAATGGCAGACAGGCGTGTAACAGAGCGATTCATCACAGAGAAAGTGGGCATATCCCAGGAACGTGTTGGACACATTTTAAGAGTAGTGCTGGACATGCACAAGGTGTCAAGTCGGTGGGTCCCGAGAATGTTGACTGGAAAACAAATGCGACAGACACGTCATGTCTGCTGCAAACTTGACCCTCCTTGAGGCAGATCCTGTGAACTTTCTCAAATGTTTTGTGACCATGGACGAAGCATGGGTTTACCACTGTCAGCCAGAGTCCAAGGTGCCATCAAAACAGTGGAAACACCCCTAAAAAGTTCAATTCAGTCCCATCAGCAGGTATTGGATAACGGCACGTTGGGTCACTTTCTCCATCTTTCAGACAATGATGACCTTCCGCACTTCAGTCTTCAATAACTGAAACAAAGAAAAAGCTGTTTTTGAGAAATTTTGTATGGAACCTTGCAAAGATATGTACTATGAGGAGCAAAAATAAAATTGGGCTAAGACAAATGTTTCACGGGTAGGCCGAGAACTTTTCAGTCGCCCCTCGTTTCTGGTAAAGCTGCTAACATCGTTGGAGATTTCAGTTCAATACAAGGGAAGTTAGAAGGACACGGCATTTCTGGCACAATCAACAGCTATTTTCTGTACCTGCAGAAAATGTTCTTAGCCTTAAAAAATTAAAACTAAAGCAGCCACCACTTCCAAGGACTTATAAGCTGCAATATATATATATATATATTGTGAGAACTAGCATGACATGGTAGAGCTTTTACAGCACAAAACCACTCGCTTTCTTCTTTTTAAGGGCCTTTTAGCCCAATTTTATTTAAAGGAAAGTTCCATACCATATGTTTCCCATGCAGGGGTATCCACCATCAAAACAAATTAAACAAATATACAGCCCCCTTGCTGCTCTGGCTCCCACCTCTCCTAGGTGAGCCCTCCTGACTCCTGACCTCCTATCTGCTGAGATGGTGCCCAGAACCATGGTTTAGCCTCTACAAAAAGGCCTGCACACACCTGTACAATCAGTGTGCTGGGGGTTCTGAAAACACGGACCCAGGATTGGAGATTTCATCCTTCCCAAATCACTTCGAAATCTCCAGGCCCCAGGTCCCAAAACGGGCTTTACGAACCAACGAGGAAACTGACAAACCAGTTTCCTCTGCATTAAGAGAATTGCCTGGAGCCCCTCAACCTGTATAGCTGAGAATCCTGGGTTATAACCTCGATTTAGACCATGGCAGGATACCGTATACCGCACTGCCAATATATATATATATGACACCTTTGTTAGTCTGTTGTCTCTGGGTGATGTCCTGGCCAGTCACCTCTTCGCTAAGGTTGGTTTTTGATAACTGTTTTAATTGTTACATTTTTAGGTTTTCAGGGAAATAGTGAAGCGCTGTTTGTTGGAGTCAGAGAAGGAAAAACTGAGATCCATAACATTCCCGGCCATCGGGACCGGAGTTCTGGGATTTCCAAAAAGGACCGCCGCCTCTTTCATGTTCGACGAGATTCTCAAGTTCAGCAGCAAAAGTAAACCCCAACATCTGAGAGAAGTCAACTTCATTCTGCATTCCAATGATAGAGAAACTGTAACGGTAAGTAAACTTTAATATGGGTAACAGGTTGGGATTCAAGGTCTGTATTAAAGTAATTGTTTAATTAAGTAAGCTCCCCCCCACGCACCCTTACTACCCTACCCACCCCGAAGGTGACAGAAGTCCTGAAATAATTACCTTGGCTGCAGAATCTTCTGCTCTGGGATTCTATGGTGGATAGTCACATGATCAAAGGTCCAGGAGCATGGTCATGTGATCTCTGCCAAACGAGGGATCCCAACAGCCAAGCTAAGTATTTCGGGGGTTAGCCAATGGATTCTAGGTTGACCATAGTTCTGTAGTCACATCATTCATTTCATCACTCTGTATGTAGAAGGTGTACTACAACCGCAGTACTAAGAATATAATTTTGTACACTGTGACACTCAGGGCTAGTGCAAGGATTTTCATCTAGACCGGCAAAGGTGCATTTTACCACCCCCTCTCCCCTTCTCCATCCAGAATCTGATCCTCCTGTTCCCTGCAGCAGCCAGCTGGAAAGGATAGGAGAAGAAGGATGCTGGAGGGGGGCACACAGGGGGATCAGAGCAGGGGTTGGGGGTACTCGGGTGGTATTTAGGGCAACTGGGTGGGTAAAGGGGTGCTGGGTGCCTGCACAGGCATGGTAGATTCCCCTGTAGTGGTATCAGTGGAGCCCAGTGCTGAAACTTGGCTCCGGTCTGCTGGGTAAGAGTTTGCAGCTGCTTCCTCCCTCGAACCCTCTCTCCCACCATCTGCCTCGCACCTTCCTCCTTCCCTGCACATCGCTTGGTCACTATGGACAACTGCTGGCAAAAAAAACAGGATCCCCAGCAAGTGGTTGAGGATTCAGATTTTAACGCCACCTCCAACCCCCCCTTCCCCATCCAGGCACCCTGAGGTGGCTACCTTATGCTGGCGCCGGCCCTGGTGACTCACAGACATTTGTGATGGATGGTGGTGAGGCAGGTAACATTGTGATTGAAGGCCAGGTGTGAAATGCTGGACTTGTGGTGTCAGAAAGACCTTTAGATATCAGGACAGGAACCTATCCTTCCATTATGGATTCATTAGATAGTCAACCAGTGAGTTTTTAAAGTATACCATTTGTAAAAGAGAAAAAAGAGGTCTCAACACACTGAGACGTCATATTTTCTGCCATCATTCGTCAGTCGCTAAGACTGGAGGGAAATATCCATCTCTAATAAAGTCCAAAATGTTAGTCGTAGATGAGGCCATTCCTTCTAAATGAGCTTCATGCAGATGCAAACATTACGTTCAGGCTCTGTAGAACACCCCTACGGGCCGACTTTGGGGTTGGCCCATAGTGGTCATGTGATGCTGGGTTTCACTACCATCAGGATGATGCCCTGGTGCCAGAAAATTCTAACCCCCAACTCAGCCATCAGAACCTGAAGGTCTATATAGCCTACAGGCCACTTCAGAAGGCAAAAACCCTCATCACGGCAAGGGAGGCAAGACCTCCAGAGGTGATTGGCCAAGGGTAAGAGTCTGTCAGACATTGAAATGAAACATAATTCGTCTGAAACTTGTTCTGAACTGTGTTTTCTGGTGTACTCCTGCCAACGGGATAAAAGAATATTGTCCAAAACTATCTCTCCTGCCTTTGTTTAATACCAAATAGCCAAATATCTGTATGTTGTTAAAGCGGAGTTCTACTCACCTGTCAAAAAATAAAAGTCAGCAGGCTACGAAAACTGTAGCTGCTGACTTTTAAAAAACAGCCACTTACCTGTCCCTCGGTCCCCGCGGTGTGTCTCCTGCAGCCCGTTTCACCGTTCTTTATTCCAGGAGGCCGGCATCTTCAGTGTGGGCACCCGGCTGTGATAGCTTGCGGCTTCACAGCCAAGTACCCACTGCGCATGCGCGAATAGTGCTGCGCTTCATGAATGGTCCTGTGGTCTTCTAGGACCTGTCACGTGTCCCAAAAGACTACAGGGAGGGAGCACACCTTCCGCTTCCGATCGCCTAGGTGATTGGACCAGAAGTGGGAGCGGGTACCTGTTAAATTTCGGGTACCCGCTCCCCCCCAAAGGTGCCAATCCTTAATGGGGAGGAGGGGGAGCAGTCCTTAAAGCGAAACTTCCCCTTTTGGGTGGAGCTCCGCTTTAACAAGTGGCCTCTGTGTACTAGACTGGGAATCCATAGAGACTCCTGGAGAGATTGGTGCATTGTATTACCAGCGCCTGTATGCTCAATTGTAAATTTGATGTTAATCTGTGTCAGATTGCATGGTGGGGTTGATGATTGCATGCAGAGATCAGTGTAAACGTGTGGAAGATATCATATCGGGAATCGCTAGGTTGCTTTAGGGATGCACAATTTGTATCTCCCTGTGTGCGTCCATGCAGCCACACTTTGGGTAAGTCTCCCTTCAGCGGTATTGCAGGCTGTGATAGCCGATTCACCGCCCTGTTTTACCTTCCCAAAATAATCTCGCTCCACATTACTCCTTCCTTAAACGTGGTCCTTGCCCCTTTTAGGGAGACGCCGTGGGGCATGACTCCATGATATATATCTTGCAAACAAAAGTCAGAGAATGGACTCCTCCCCTTCCTGTTCAGAATAGTGACTCCTCCCCTCACCGCCCCCCCCCCAAACTAAGATTTCTCCCCCACAACAGTGATTCTCTCCCTCCCCTCCAGAGCAATGACCCCTCCCCTCTTCCTTCCAGAGCAATGACCCCTCCCCTCTTCCCTCCAGAGCAATGACCCCTCCCCTCTTCCCTCCAGAGCAATGACCCCTCTCCCTTCCCTCCAGAGCAATGACCCTCCCTTCTTCCCTCCAGAGCAATGACCCCTCCCCTCTTCCCTCCAGAGCAATGACCCCTCCCCTCTTCCCTCCAGAGCAATGACCCCTCCCCTCTTCCCTCCACAAGAATGACTCCTCCCCCTCCCCTCCAGAACAATGACCCCTCCCCCTTTCCTCTAGAGCAATGACCCGTCCCCTCTTCCCTCCAGAGCAATGACCCCTCCCTTCTTCCCTCCAGAGCAATGACCCCTCCCCTCTTCCCTTTAGAGCAATGACCCCTCCCCCCTTCCCTCCAGAGCAATGACCCCTCCCCTCTTCCCTCCATAGCATTGACCCCTCCCCTCTTCCCTCCAGAGCAATGACCCCTCCCTTCTTCCCTCCAGAGCAATGACCCCTCCCCTCTTCCCTCCAGAGCAATGACCCCTCCCCTCTTCCCTCCAGAGCAATGACTGCTCCCCCTCCCCTCCAGAACAATGACCCCTCCCCTCTTCCCTCCAGAGCAATGACACCCTCCCGCCTCCCTCACCTACAGGGCAGAGACATCTTTCTCTCCTTCCGACTTTTTCCAAGGTTTTAATCAGAGACAGAGTGTCTAAAGGTGAAACGTGTATACCGATGTCTCTTTGGTTACCTCATAGTGCTCTGGGAATCTTTTTGATTTATCAAATATATAATGTATATATAATGTATATTTGCAAAACGAACATTGTACACTTGTGGTAATAAAAAGATATAAAATTTAGAAATTAAATTTAAAATTGACACATTATTGTTTCCATGTAAACTTAATTAAAGCCAACCACGGTTTTGAAATAATATCTCCTGTATGACGGTACCATGTATGTGGGCTCCAGGAGACTCCACCAAATGAACAACCTTCAGAAGAAAAGATTGGCTGGACATGCCTAACGACCTTGTTTCTGATGACTTTTCTTTGAAATAAAAAATGCTGTGTGTAGACGTTGGGTTCCCTTCCAATGTGTGTATTGAATCCAGAAAGACTTTTTCTAGTGGCCATATTGTGCTTAAACAATCCAGCGAACCTCTGAGGTCTATGGCCATCCTTGGCTGGACATTGATAGGCAGGTATGACCCCAATATCTACAAATGGGGGACAATCTGTAGTCCCTGCCCTGTGACAAGGCAAGGATTGCTCTTGTACTCTCCAAGACACATTGAAAAGGTGTCCTCTTACCAGGAATGATTGGAATGCTGGATCTCAGAGTCATCACACAGAGGTCACCCTTGGGTTGTGTTGAATGTTTTTCCCTTGAATTGGCCAGGCTATGGAGGAGGTGTGTGTGAAAGGTTGGTTTCCTCATTTGTGAGCAGACAAGTTTTTCAAGATGTCAGAATTTCTCTGCGGCCGAAAACATCACTTATAATACTTGAAGCTGATCCTTGTAGTTTAGATCATAAAGTGTGACTCCAGGGCAGAACACCCTTTCTCAACCTTTTCAACATGGAGGAACCCTTGACATAAGTTTCCGGTCTCAGGGAACCACTGCTAAAAGTTACTATATCCACAACTCACGATACATTAATGTGATGGTCAGTGGAAAGAATGCTCCTTCCTCTTGTGGTCATTTGGAAGAATTATCCCTGTGACGGGAGTCATTTTGAGTGGGGGGTTGGACCCATGGAACCCAGCTCACTTTGGAGAGGTGGGGAGACCCCTGTCTCAGCCTCCCCATATCCCTATTATGTGTAAGTCCGCCCTGTGCCTGTTAGGGGTACAGGGTGATCTGTCGTAATATTGGGGTGGGGGGTTGTTGATTGTTTAATGACATGTGGTTGCATTCTATTGTTCTATTGTGTGTCTTGCTTGGGAGCAAACTATTAAAGGATGTATGTGTTTGTGTATTAGCTTAGTGGGGGGTGTCTCCAGCAGCCCTCCCTACCTCCTCCTGATGGGACTGTCTGCTGGTGTGAAGTTTGAATACCTGTTAGTCTCTTGTTCCTAAATGTAGATTGCCCCGCCCTGTGTCATTATGCAGGGAGGGGGGGGATTGTCCCCTGAGTGTATATATCTTGTATCTGTGTTCAAATAAACTAGTCTACCTCCTGGTTTACTTCAAGACTGGTGTCATCTTAGTCTTGTATGGTCGGCTGTGGTGTCTGTGGTCGGTGTTCGGATGGGGAAGCGGGATTCTAATGGAAGTACCCAAGTGTAGTCTGGGGCAGTTCCATTACAACCCCCGTATAGATAGCTAGAAAGAACAATTGTGTTATCTGAGAGGCAGAAATTGCTCATCGCTCGAGAAACCCTAGCAACCTCTGGAGGAACCCTAGGTGTTTCATAGAACCCTGTTGAGAAACCCTGATGTTGGTGTACACCTCGGGTTTACGGACGCCTCGGTTGACATAATTTTCGGTTTACAAATGAAAATCCATTGAAAATAACGCCTCGGTTTACAAATTTTTACAAATTAGCTGTCACTTTCCCCGGAGCTAAAGGAAACTGTGTTTCTTTTATCTTGGGAAGGAAACTAAAAGGAAACATTGACATTGTTTCTTTTAACTCAGGCAAATAATCTAGAAGGAAATGTTGTTTCTTTTATCTGGGGGGAAGTGACAGCTGATTCTCTGACCTATAGTGAAGAAAAAGCCAGTGATTACATTTAGAAACTGGCACCGACCTGTACTGACCTGTAACTTTTTCTGACCTCCGGAAAGGATTAAATGGTTTTAATGCATATGGGAAACGCGTTTCGGTTTTACGAATTTTGCCCAATACAAAAACATTCCGGAAAACGCATTAAATTTGTAAACCGAGGTACCCCTGTATAGACAAACGAAGGCCTGCTCGCTGGGGGGCATCTTACTGCAGGTTTATTGCTCACTGGGCAGGCAGATTACCCAGGAAGCTGTAAGGCTGAATGAGGAAATAGTGGGTGTCACCTTTTAGGCGAAGTGTGTAAATGACAAGACGGGCCGAACAGAATTGCAATTCTCTGAGTAAAACCATCAACATATGTCAACTATAAGTCAGTTAAAATCAGCAAAATAGGTTCCAATAAGTGTGCAAAGTCTTGTTTCTTTAGAAAGCAGAAAGCCTTTCCCCCGCCAGCATTCTGCTGAGAAGGAGCCTTGCTCTGAGTGGAAGCAGTGGTCTCTCTGCAGAGGTCTGGTATGTCCTCTACTGAGTCAGGCCTAAAGCGTTGCTGTCAGTGAAGCTCACACTTCCTGCTGATTGTGGAGCTCTAGCTCAGCAGGGGGAGTGCCGGACCTCTGCAGAGAGACCACTGCTTCCACACAGAGAGCAAGGCTCCTTATCCTCTTGCTGGGCTCATATTTTGAGGATTGTGTGACTTCTGTACATAGTATATATGTAGAATGCAGTATGAATAGAACTTAGCGCTGTTTTCTGCATCTTGTTCAGGAGTTTTCCAAAGAACTCAACAGCCGGGCTGACAGAAATGTTGCAGTAAGCAGTGCGAGCGATATGCCGGTACCAGGAAACTCCCAGAGCTCACAAGGCAGTGCCGGAGCCGGTACAGGTGAGTGAGGGACAGCCGCAGACCGGTAGGTGTCTCACCAAGGGTAACGGAAGGTAGGAAGCTGCCTATCCATGCTCAGACCACCAGGACCCCCTACAACGTACCCCTCTGCTCACTGGCACACTGCTTTCATTTACAGTTTTACATGTGTATCGGTACCCCCGAAGGAACCTCTGGATTTCGGCCTATTCCCCTTTACAACATCCACAGCCAGGCAAAAGGCATTTTCACACACTTCCAGATGGTTTAATAAACAGGGGTGTTGGTTTTTTGGAGTAACTGCTGTCTTGGCCTTTCTGTTAGACAGGCTGCTTCTAGCTTGGCTTGGAGTCTGTAGCTAAGCCTAGCTGAGACCTAAGCTGAGTGAGTTCCTGGAGCTCTTTCCTTGCTCCTCTCTCTCTCTCTTTTTCTCCTTTTCCTCTTCTCTGCCCCAGGGGACAGAATCCCCTAGCATAGGGGCCACCTCCAGACAGCTGGACCCTGGACTCTGACTGCCAGGCCAGACTGCCAGGCTTTAGTATATTTATGCCACTGCTTCCCCACCTTCTGGACCAGCCTTCTCAGGGATTGTGGAAGCTCCATTAATATTCAGGCTGCAGCCTCTGTCTCTTGACCCACCATGTTCTGGAGACTTCCAGAGGGTTCTAAAAGACAGGGGGAGGTAACAGAGCCATGGCCTCCTAAACGCAATTACCCCCTGCTCCTGTGCCTACAGAGGAGAGCCAACTAGCAAACTAGGAGGGTGCTTCTCAGGGATTGGCAGTAAAACCCATGAATATATTCAGGCTGCAGTCTCTGTCTCTTAACCCACCATGTTCTGGAGACTTCCAGAGGGTTCTAAAAGACAGGGGGAGGTAACAGAGCCATGGCCTCCTAAACGCAATTACCCCCTGCTCCTGTGCCTACAGAGGAACCAACTAGCAAACTAGGAGGGTGCTTCTCAGGGATTGGTAGAAACCCCATGAATATTCAGGCTGCAGTCTCTGTCCCTTAACCCACCTCTGGAGACTTCCAGAGGGTTCTAGAAAAGACAGGGTAACCAGAGCCAAGGCCTCCTAACAATTAAAAGCATGTTCTGGATAGGTTGCTAAATCCATGTTCTGGTTCTAGATTAGAAGACAGGGGGAGGTAACAGAAGCCACTGCCTCCTAAACACAATTATCCCCTGCTCCTGTGCCTACAGAGGAACCAACTAGCAAACTAGGAGGGTGCTTCTCAGGGGATTGGTGGAAACCCATGAATATTCAGGCTGCAGCCTCTGTCCCTCCAACCCACCATGTTCTGGACACTTCCAGAGGATTTTAGAAGACGGGGAGGTAACAGAGCCAAGGCCTCCTGTACACAATTATCCCGTGCTCCTGCGCCTACAGAGGAAACTAGGAGGGTGCTACGCATGCACATAGTCTAGTGAGAGATTCAAAGGTCTGAGAGTCCAAATGATTTTAATATTGATTTTTGTTCACAAAGACCAAATCAGCACAGCCAACACATTTCGGAGACCCGGAGATCTCCTCCTTTTTCATGGCTCGGGTTGTTGGGAAGTGTCACCATCATGCTGGGGCTTTATCTGCTTGGCTTCATCAAAAATCAGAGATTGGACCATCAGTATCAAGGGTTCTTGAAGTTGTCACCATCATCGGGGCTTTATCTGCTGGCTTCATCAAAAATCAGAGATGACCAATATCAGTGGATTGGATCAGCATAGATGTATTGGTAATATTGGTTGCAGAGTTCAGGAAGAAACGATGGAAAAGTCCTGGGTGGGGATAACTCCTCTTCATCTTCTCGTCTGTTGCAGGCGTCTTTGGCACAGTGAGCACGCTGGTGACAGGGACTCATGAACTGACGATCGGATCCGTCACTTATCAGGTGAAAACTGGAGTTTTATAAACAAAGGAGGATACGGACATCATCGTCAATTCAACTGACCGGTCATTCTCCATGAGATCAGGTATTTCCTAAGGGGGGTTGGGGGGGGGGTATGTGGAGAAATCCCTCTAACCCCCTTTCACCGCCAGGTCCGTATGACGGCAGGGGGGTTCTATACACAATTGGGTCGGGGTTGTATAAAGCAGCAGGCAGAATCGGGATTGTGTAAAAGAAGAAAGACAGGGAGAAGATAAAGACTGTCAAGAGAAGCTGTTGGGTGGCTGAGCTGTGGGAAGAAAGAAGGAGATAAGGAGGGAAGGAAAGAGAGAAAGAGAAAGAAGGAAAGAAAGAAAGCAGGAGGGAAAGAAAGAGAAAGAAGGAAGGAAAGAAAGAAAGGGGGAAATAAAGAAAGAAAGAAAAAAAAGAAAGAAGGAAGGAAGTAAGAAAGAAAGAAAGAAAGAAAGTAAGAAAGAAAGAAAAAGAAAGAAAGAGGGAAAAAAAGAGAAAGAAGGAAAGTAAGAAAGAAAGAAAGAGAAAGAAGGAAGGAAAGTAAGAAGAAAGAGGAAAGAAAGAGAAAGAAGGAAGAACGTAAGAAAGAAAGAGGGAAAGAAAGAGAAAGGAAGGAACGTAAGAAAGAAAGAGGGAAAGAAAGTAAGAAAGAAAGAAAGAAAGAAAAAGAAAGAAAGAGGGAAAGAAAGAGAAAGAAGGAAAGTAGAAAGAAAGAAAGAGGGAAGAAAGTTATAAAAGGAAACATATGTTTTCTTTTTTGGGGGGAGGCACCTTTAGACACAGGAGGAGAGGGTGGGAGGAGGAGGGGTAGAACCAGCTTTCTCTCCCCTCTCCAGTCTGTGGTGGTGGTGGGAGTGAACTATCAGCAATGGGGACAGAATATGTTGACAGATGCTCCGCAGCACTTCAGGTTGAGGGGGAGGACACGGGGCCCCCCTGTGTGTATATATATATATATGTTTTTTATTTTTTTATATTTAAATATATTGCATACGGCTAAAATTGTAGTATTTCAAATATATGTCAATATATTTGAGAAGAATATTTTTAAAATATATTTGAAGTATATATTTCTTCCATGTGGGTTTCATCGGGTTCAGGACAGGATCAGGTCAGGGTTTTATCCTGTTCACACATGTGCGTTTTAGAAACGGTTCCCATGGAAGTCAATAGCCTGTAATCCGCACCTGAACCTGAAGCCACTGCTGGGAACCTGGACAGGACTGTTTTTCAATCCGCACCGCCAGTGCACCGGACATATGTGATCAGGCACCATAGGAAGCAATGTTATTTCACATGTCATGCGGATTGGATGCGATTCAAACCACACCCAATCCACATATATGTGAACCGGCACTCACTCTGGGGTATGTAGTGATATGTAACGTGTAACAAATCAATGTTTTTGTGTAGGCACCCCTAATGCAAATGTTTGTACATACAGTGCCTTGAAAAAGTCCCCCTCCCCATGAAATGTCCCCCGTGTTGTCATGTTACAATATATTCCCCCCCCCGAAATGTCCCCCATGTTGTCATGTTACAATGTATCCCCCCCCATGTTGTCATGTTACAATGTATTCCCCTCCCCATGAAATGTCCCCCGTGTTGTCATGTTACAATATATTCCCCCCCCCCCAAAATGTCCCCCCCCCATGTTGTCATGTTACAATGTATCCCCCCCCATGTTGTCATGTTTACAATATACAATATATGTCCCCCCCCCCGAAATGTCCCCCATGTTGTCATTTTACAATGTATCCCCCCCCCGAAATGTCCCCCATGTTGTCATGTTACAATGTATCCCCCCTCCCATGTTGTCATGTTACAATTAATTCCCCCTCCGAAATGTCCCCCATGTTGTCATGTTACAATGTATCCCCCCCCATGTTACAATGTATCCCCCCCATGTTGTCATGTTACAATGTATCCCCCCCATGTTGTCATGTTACAATGTATCCCCCCCCCATGTTCTCATGTTACAATATATTCCCCCCCCCCCCGAAATGTCCCCCATGTTGTCATTTTACAATGTATCCCCCCCCCGAAATGTCCCCCATGTTGTCATGTTACAATGTATCCCCCCTCCCATGTTGTCATGTTACAATGTATCCCCCCTCCCATGTTGTCATGTTACAATATATTCCCCCCCCCGAAATGTCCCCCATGTTGTCATGTTGCAATGTATCCCCCCCCATGTTGTCATGTTACAATATATCCTCCCCCCCCCCCGAAATGCCCCGTGTTGTCATGTTACAATGTATTTTATTGGGATTGGATGTGATGGACCGACACAAAGTGGCACATAATTGTGAAGTGGAAGGAAAATGAGAAATGTTTTTCAAAATTGTTTACAAATAAATATCTGAAAAAGTGTGGCGTGTATTTGTATTCAGCCCCCTTTACTCTGATACCCCTAACTAAAATCTAGTGGAACCAATTGCCTTCAAAAGTCACCTAATTAGTACATAGAGCCCCCCTGTGTGTCATGTGATCTCAGTATAAATCCGGGGACAATCGTTTCTTCCAATAACATCCTTCAGTAAAGGCATTCTAGCATGTGACCCCATTAGAAAACAACCTAACATTAGCATATAAGCACTCAATATTTGAATCATCGGTACAACATGCAAATATTTGTCTTTATCGGTTGGATTCTCTCATGTATGTCGCGGTTTCCTTCCTAGGTGTGTCCAAAGCCATCCTGGACGCTGCAGGACAGAGCGTGGTGGATGAGTGCGCCCGGCTGGGTAAGAAACCTCAGATTGCCATTGGAATATCTGGCAGTGGGACAAAAATCCTGCTCTGGGGGATGTCACTATGTCCTACACAGCAAGACCCTCAATGACCGTCAGTCACCGCAGCCTCCATTATCTTCCAATGTTCCGAGGAGAACATCTGCCTCCAGTCCCCATGTTTCAGCGTCATAGATATGACATCATTGCAACGCTTCATTAGAGGCAGCGAGGTGGCAGCTGGCAGGACTTGGTCCTAAAGTCACAGAAATCAGGTCCCTGGTAACAAGGTGAAGCAGTGTCAGAGGGGCGCACAGTGAAGGGTTTGGGCTAGTAGAAGTAATAGCGGGCAACCTATGGGGTCTGTCCTTAGGCAGGACTTTGCTTATTAAAGCAAGTAGAATGCTTTCATGTTTCAGAGAAGCTCTGCCAGATCTTTATTGCCCTTTGAGTCCTTGGAGGTTTGTTTTCGTCTTTATTAGGCCTGGTGACCATTTTCACCAAAACCCAAAATTGATGGCAAATCCAAAAATATTTGGCCACCAGCCTTTCCTGGACTTCAGTGGCCTCCCAGTCTTAGTCCGTAGGGTTCAATATTGAGTAGGCCCCGCCCTTTCCACGCACATGACCTTTAATGGCCCCCCAGTCTTAGTCCGTAGGGTTCAATATTGAGTTGGCCCCGCCCTTTCCACGCACATGACCTTTAATGGCCCCCCAGTCTTAGTCCGTAGGGTTCAATATTGAGTTGACCCCGCCCTTTCCACGCACATGACCTTTAATGGCCCCCCAGTCTTAGTCCGTAGGGTTCAATATTGAGTTGACCCCGCCCTTTCCACGCACATGACCTTTAATGGCCCCCCAGTCTTAGTCCGTAGGGTTCAATATTGAGTTGGCCCCGCCCTTTCCACGCACATGACCTTTAATGGCCCCCCAGTCTTAGTCCGTAGGGTTCAATATTGAGTTGGCCCCGCCCTTTCCACGCTCATGACCTTTAATGGCCCCCCAGTCTTAGTCCGTAGGGTTCAATATTGAGTTGGCCCCGCCCTTTCCACGCACATGACCTTTAATGGCCCCCCAGTCTTAGTCCGTAGGGTTCAATATTGAGTTGGCCCCGCCCTTTCCACGCACATTACCTTTAATGGCCCCCCAGTCTTAGTCCGTAGGGTTCAATATTGATTTGGCCCCGCCCTTTCCACGCACATGACCTTTAATGGCCCCCCAGTCTTAGTCCGTAGGGTTCAATATTGAGTTGGCCCCGCCCTTTCCAGGCACATGACCTTTAATGGCCCCCCAGTCTTAGTCCGTAGGGTTCAATATTGAGTTGGCCCCGCCCTTTCCACACACATGACCTTTAATGGCCCCCCAGTCTTAGTCCGTAGGGTTCAATATTGAGTTGGCCCCGCCCTTTGCAGCTATAACAGCTTCAACTCTTCTGGGAAGGCCGTCCACAAGGTTTAGGAGGGTGTCTATGGGAAGGTTGGACCATTCTTCCAGAAGCACATTTGTCAGGTCAGGCACTGATGTGGGGGGAGGGGGCCTGGCTCACAGTCTCCGCTCTAATTCATCCCAAAGGTGTTCTATGGGGTTGAGGTCAGGACTCTGTGCAGGACAGTCAAGTTCCTCCACCCCAAACTGGCTTCTCCATGTCTTTATGGACCTTGCTTTGTGCACTGGTGTGCAGTCATGTTGGAACAGGAAGGGGCCATCCCCAAACTCCTCCCACAAAGTTGAGAGCATGAAATTGTCCAAAATGTCGCCTTAAGAGTTCCCTTCACTGGAACTAGGGGGTTCAAGTGGCTGTACCAGGATGATGCCTGCATCATCCCAACACCGTTTTTTTAGAGTCGATGGTCGGCTCCCATGTAATGGCAATCGGATCGACTAACTAGCCTCTCGGTTGCTATTGCAAGCAGTGGGAAGGGACACCCACCCCTCAGGCACTTTCCACAGCTTTAACAGGATCTCCCATCCCACCAGGAGTCCCGATCGACCAGCCAGCGCTTCCACCCAACAAAGACCGGATCGGCTTTGTTTGTCTCTGTGATATAGTAACACGGAAGCGATGACCTTACATCACTCCTGGCCACAAATGGTGCCATATTGACCCCAGATCCCTCTATGAAAAGTACCTGTCATGTGCCTATTGCTGTCATGGGGGACGTTTGCATTCTTTGTGACAGCAATAAAAGCGATTAAAAAAACATTTTAAGCAATAGAGTACAAAAAATGTTTTAAGGTGCCCCCTCCCCCACCGTGCTGGCACGCAAGGCGAACACATGGGCCGTGTCCTGCACGCCAGAAGTCAGCCCACACATGTGAGGTATTGCCACAAACGTTAGATCATGGGCATTCATTCTAGCACCAGACCTCCTCTGTAAACCTAACGTGGTGACCTGTGAGGGCTTTTAAAGTGTCTCCTATGGATAGTAAAATTTGACATCTGATCAGCATAAGCACCGCCCACATGGTCACCTGACTGAAAGAGACAAAAGGACATTACATGGGATTGAGACCCGGAATACAAAAACAACACATGACTGCAGAGCTCAATCTCAGTCTTCACGGGACTCACTCTTCATGGGACTGAAATGGAGCTCTGCTGTTTTCGTATTCCGGGTCTCAATCCCACGTAATGTCCTTTTGTCTCTTTCGGTCAGGTGACCATGTGGGTGGGGCTTATGCTTATCAGACAATGTTTTCCCCGAAATTCTATATGCCGCCGTAACCTTTGATATTGAACCTCGCCACGTGGCCAATACATTGTCAACACCCTGGTTATCTCTTGACTATTGTAACTCCCTCCTCATTGGCCGACCTCATCACAGGCTATCCCCTCTTCAGTCTATCATGAATGCTGCTGCCAGACTCATCCACCTTACTAACCGTTCTGTATCAGCCACCCCTCTCTGCCAATCCCTCCACCAACCTCCATTCAGTGTCCTCCACCCCCCCTCTGCCAATCCATCCACTGGCCTCCACTCAGTGTCCTCCACCCCTCTCTGCCAATCCCTCCACTGGCCTCCATTCAGTGTCCTCCACCCCCCTCTGCCAATCCCTCCACTGGCCTCCACTCAGTGTCCTCCACCCCCCTCTGCCAATCCCTCCACTGGCCTCCACTCAGTGTCCTCCACCCCTCTCTGACAATCCCTCCACTGCCCTCCACTCAGTGTCCTCCACCCCCCTCTGCCAATCCATCCACTGGCCTCCACTCAGTGTCCTCCACCCCTCTCTGCCAATCCCTCCACTGGCCTCTACTCAGTGTCCTCCACCCCACTTTGCCAATCCCTCCACTGGCCTCCGTTCAGTGTCCTCCACCCCTCTCTGCCAAACCCGCCACTGGCCTCCATTCAGTGTCCTCCACCCCACTGTGCCAATTCCTCCACTGGCCTCCACTCCGTGTCCTCCACCCCACTCTGCCAATCCCTCCACTGACCTCCACTCAGTGTCCTCCACCCCTCTCTGCCAATCCCTCCACTGACCTCCACTCAGTGTCCTCCACCCCTCTCTGCCAATCCCTCCACTGGCCTCCATTCAGTGTCCTCCACCCCTCTCTGCCAAACCCGCCACTGGCCTCCATTCAGTGTCCTCCACCCCACTGTGCCAATTCCTCCACTGGCCTCCACACAGTGTCCTCCACCCCTATCTGCCAATCCCTTCACTGGCCTCCATTCAGTGTCCTCCACCCCAATCTGCCAATTCCTCCACTGGCCTCCACTCAGTGTCCTCCACCCCTCTCTGCCAATCCCTCCACTGGCCTCCACTCAGTGTCCTCCACCCCACTCTGCCAATCCCTCCACTGGCCTCCACTCAGTGTCCTCCACCCCACTCTGCCAATCCCTCCACTGCCTCCATTCAGTGTCCTCCACCCCTCTCAGCCAATCCCTCCACTGATCTCCTCTTAGTGTCCTCCACCCCTCTCTGCCAATCTCTTCACTGGTCTCCATTAAGTGTCCTCCACCCCTCTCTGCCAATCCCTCCACTGATCTCCTCTTAGTGTCCTCCACCCCTCTCTGCCAATCCCTCCACTGGCCTCCATTCAGTGTCCTCCACCCCTCTCTGCCAATCCCTCCACTGGCCCCCATTCAGTGTCCTCCACCATTCTTTGCCAATCCCTCCACTGGCCTCCACTCAGTGTCCTCCACCCCTCTCTGCCAATCCCTTCACTGGCCTCCACTCAGTGTCCTGCACCCCTCTCTGTCAATCCCTCCACTGGCCTTCATTCAGTGTCCTCCACCCCTCTCTGCCAATCCCTCCACTGGCCTCCATTCAGTGTCCTCCACCCCTCTCTGCCAATCTCTCCACTGGCCTCCATTCAGTGTCCTCCACCCCTCTCTGCCAATCTCTCCACTGGTCTCCACTCAGTGTCCTCCACCCCTCTCTGCCAATCCCTCCACTGGCCTCCATTCAGTGTCCTCCAAGCCTAACCAGGCTAACCACAAAGCCACTGTGCTGACCTATTATACTGTATCTGACTGAACCTGATATTCCCAGTTCTGTTTGGTTGACAACACTGTGAAATGAGTCCGTCGGTGTTCAGCTGGTCGGTAATTGTATGTTCTGTGTCCTGGTGGTTGGTGGTCGGTGTTCACATTCGGAGTGTGACTCCTTACTGGGACAATATGATTGGATAATGTAGACTTCCACGGTGCCGGTTATTTATTGGATTTGTTCCGTCTGCAGGATCTCAGGGTAATAAGGATCACATTGTGACACAGAACGGAAATCTTCGCTGCAAGAAGATCCTCCATATGGTCGGCACCAACTCAGCCACTGCAATCAAAACGTTCATCACCGATGCTCTGACCGAATGTGCCCGACTCCAGGCGACATCCGTGGCCTTCCCCGCCATAGGGACAGGTGTGTGGTCTGATAAATACTCCCACGTATCGTATTCCGGGTCACCGCCATCTCTAAAGGACCCCTCACCAGATCACAATCAGATTGGTTCACCCATTGGAGCTGATCACCATTCACACAAAAGAACTGAACGCTGCTGATTGGTGCATTTGGCTACCAATTACAGTCATTCCATTTGGCTGAAGCAGATTGCTCATTTACTAATTCAGTGGAAGAAAACAAATGTGGCCCTTTACTCACCTTTATCCAACCCTTGGGGCATTGTTCATCCTCACATCAATGATGGGGCACTATTGATGGGGCACTATTCCTCCAACTGACACCAATGATGGGGCACTATTCCTCCCACTGACACCAATGATGGGGCACTATTCCTCCCACTGACACCAATGATGGGGCACTATTCCTCCCACTGACACCAATGATGGGGCACTATTCCTCCCACTGACACCAATGATGGGGCACTATTCCTCCCACTGACACCAATGATGGGGCACTATTCCTCCCACTGACACCAATGATGGAGCACTATTCCTCCCACTGACACCAATGATGGGGTACTATTCCCTCCCACTGACACCAATGATGGGCACTATTCCTCCCACTGACACCAAAAATGGGGCACTATTCCTCCCACTGACACCAATGATGGGGCCACTATTACTCCCACTGACACCAATGATGGGGCACAATTCCCCCACTGATACCAATGATGGGGCACTATTCCTCCCCTGACACCAATGATGGGCACTATTCCT
This sequence comes from Staurois parvus, assembly GCA_951230385.1. Classification (NCBI taxonomy): domain Eukaryota; kingdom Metazoa; phylum Chordata; class Amphibia; order Anura; family Ranidae; genus Staurois; species Staurois parvus. The sequence goes on along the minus strand of CATNWA010000189.1, from coordinate 33,278 downwards.
CCCCACTGACACCAATGATGGGGCACTATTTCCTCCCACTGACACCAATGATGGGGCACTATTCCCCTACTGATACCAATGACTATGGGGCACTATTCACTCCCGATGACACCAATGATGGAGGACACCTATGTCCATCCCACATGACAACAATTAGGGTGCCAGCCACGGCTGGACGAGTCCTACCCTATCTAAGCTACCGGAATGTCAAATGGGGCCCTGATTCCCCCCTCCGTACTGGACCCAAGATGGGCACTATTCCTCCCAGTGACACAACGAGGGCGCACTAGGTCGGTTGTGCACTTTACACCAGGCAGATGGAGCAGGCTAATGCCTCCCACTGACACCTACAATGGGGCACTAGTCCTCCCCACTGAGGCGAATAGGTGGGGCACGATTCCTCCCAATGACACAACGATGGGGCACGTAATACCTCCCCCTGAAACTAACGATGTGCACTATTCGGCACGCCTCTGACTACCAACAAATAATGGGGCACTATTCCTTCCATTTTTTTTGTTTTTTTTGTTTTTTTTTTTTTTTTTTTGACACCAAATGATGGGGCAATAGTCCTGGCACGGCCTGAACGCACCAATGATGACAACTAATTTCCTCCCACTGATACCAATAGGGGGCACTTTTACTCTCCAACTGAATAACCTATGACAGTGGGGCTCTATCCTCCCACTGACAGACAATGATGGTGGGACGAACCTTATTCCCTGCCCCTCACCGAGACATACTGATACCAATGATGGGGCACTAGTCCTCCCACTGACACCATGATGGGGCACTTTTCCTCCACTGGTACCAATGGATGGGGACTACTAGTCCTCCCACTGATTCCAAGGAATGGCACATACTTATTCCTAAACAATGACAACTAACGATTAGGGCACTATGCCGACCAACTGATTACCAATAAGGCACTATTCCCCCCCCTGACTTGGAATAAGATATGGGGGCAATAATTTCCGCCATCTGATACCAATGATGGGGTCACTATCCCCCTACTGATACCAATGATGGGGCACTATTCCCCCAGCTGACCACCAATGATTGGACGAACAGCTATTCCTCCCAATGACACCAGTGATGGGGCTCTATGCCGCCCGACTAGACACCAAATGATGGGGCCCTATTAGCCGCCCACTTGAACACCAAAAATGAATGGGGCACTATTCACCCACTGACACCAACGATGGGGCACTATTTTGCGTGTCTACTGTCACCAACGATGGTGCACGATTCCTGCCCACTAACACGCGAATAACAATCTAGATACTATTCCTCCCAAATGACACCAACAATGGGCACAATTCCTCCCTACTGACACCAACGATGGGGCCCCATTGTCTGCACGTGTCAGCGGATTGCGGGCGACTATTATAACTAATTCCGCCCAGCAGACAGCAACAAGGTAGAGGGCACTATTCCTTCCATGACACACACGGATTGATCAGGGGCACTATTCCTCCCACTGAGGCACCAGAGCATTTAGGGGACTTTTATTTGTCCACACGGGATACGCAGTACGATGGTGGCACGTATTCCTCCCATCTTCTGGGTGGGGGACACGCAATTATGGGGCAACCAATATTCGTCCCCAGCTTTCTTCACCAATTTATGATGGCACTAGATTCTCCATCCCCAACTGATACTCAATAGATGAATGTGCTAGTCTATTTCTCCTTCCACTGAACACTTTCATTGATGGCCGAGCTAAACCTACCCACGGAGACTTGAACATGGGACTTATACTCCCCCTGAGAACAATGATGGGACACATATCCCCCCCTGTGCTCCTAATGCATCCATTATCCATACAGGGCACTAATTCCTTCTCACTACGATACACCCTATGAGATGTGGAGTGACACTTACGCATCCCAGTGGCACCAATGATAGGGCTGCTATTTTCCTCGCACTGATACCAATGTTGGCCGCCCATTATTCCTCCCACTGATACTCAATGATGGGACACTATTCCTCTCACTAGATCACTCCAAGATGGCGGCAGTATATGCACTCCACTGACACCCTATGATGGGACCACACATCCCACTGAGACCAAATGACGAGGGCAGCTATTATTCCTATCTCCACTGAATCAATGGATGAGCACATTCCTCCCCTGACATCGATAATAAGAGCAGGCCTATTCCTCATGACACCAATGAGGGGCACTATTAGTCCTGATACCTATGATGGGGCACAATCCTCCCACTAAAACCAATGTTGGGGCCTATCCCCTCCCACTGATACCAAATGTGGGGCGCTTTTCCTTCCACTAGCACCATTGAGTGGAGCACTATTTCCTCTCACTGACAAACCAAGAATGGGCCACTAAAGCTCCACACTGACACACTACAATGGGGTCACTTTTCTATTCATTACACCAATGATGGGCACGTACTCCTCCCACTGACACCAATGAATGGGGACACTATCCTCCCACTGATACCATTGAATGGGGGCGACTATTCGCTCCCACGGCACCAACCCAATAATGGGTCTCTACTCATAGTGCGCATGCTACACCAATGATGGGCAACTATTCCTCCCCGTGATACCAATGATGGCGCGCACATATTTCCCTCCACAACTGGAAAACCCAATGATGTCGATACTATCCCGACTCATCTTGACACCAACTGCCTCGCGCCGCTATTTACCGACCACTGATACCAATGATCGACACCTCATTCCTACCACATCTGAGTACCAATGTATTGTGCAGTATTCCGCCCACTGACACCAATGGTAGGGCACTAATCCTCCCACTGATAGGGTTGGTGTGGCAAAAGGCAATCTTTAGTGACACCAATCATAGGGCATTATTAACTCTCCACAGTACACCCAATGATGGGCATATTCCTCCGACTGACACATATGATGGTCTACTTATTATCTCTACCACTGAATGACCCAAGAAGGGGAGCCACTGGCACTATTCCTCCTCCCACTGACACAAATGATGGGGCGACTTATTCCTGCCACTGATGACCATTATGCACGGGGCACTATTCCTCCCACTGTCTTCCATCAATGACTGCACCCACTCATTTTTTACTACATGGACGCGCTAATTATTAAATTCGGCTCAAAATATACCTAAAAAAAAAAAAACCTATCAATAATAGAAATAATTTTTGATTACACGGCTAATTTACTATTTATCCTTAAAAAATATTAATAATCCACTAGTTTAATTTTTTATAAAATTTGTGCGCTAACCTAAAATCTATTAATTAAACAACATGGTTTACTGAACACAAAATTTATTACAAGACTATCAGAACCAAAGGAGAATACTCTTATTTATTACTTACCTTCCACACACTGACCACCCTATTTTCTGATGGGGCATTTTTCCAGAAATTTAGACCTTACCGCGATACCCTTACCCACTCCGATATGGAATAAGCAAACTCTATTCTCTAATCCACTTCTCCTAAATTACCGCATTTAAATTCCTATTTATATGATCTGTGGGCCACCCCTATTTCCTTAACACAAAACTGACTGACACCACTCCCGAGCGCGTCGCCGCTATATGAATTCATGCGATAATTAAAACACACTATACACTTTCAACAAAAATAACCACTAATTCCCCAAAACACAACCCAGCCCCACTCAAAGCCTGCCTTAAACCATTCGCAACATTGGGCACTGAGACCCTCTCCCAGCGCCTTCCTATAACCCTCAAAAACCCACATATAGCAAACAGGCTGCATCCATCCAAACAATGGCCACTCACACCGCATCGGCATCCTCTACCCGGTCACCGAGACTCCCCCCCTAAACCCCACCTAATATCACACTATACCTTTTATTACTACCGATGTGATTGACCATTAAATAAAACCCACAATTCCACATTGACCCTTCATACTCACGCTATCCTCAAAACCACCCACAGACAACCATCTGCTGACACCAACAATGGGGCATTATTCCTCCCCACTTTGACACCATTTATTGGGGCACTATTGCACCTCTTGCCACTATATCCTCCTCCTAGCTACATGGTGGCATATTTCCGCCCACGTGAACACCCTTAATGATGGGGACACCTAATTCCTCCCACTGACACCAAATACAATGGGGATATTCCTCCCACTACACCCTAGTAAAAAAAAAAAAAAAAAAAAAATTGGGCACTATTTCCCTCCCCTACTGACACCAACAATGGGGCACACTATTCCTCCCACTGACACCATTATTGGGGCACTATTCCTTCCACTGACACCATTATTGGGGCATAGTTTAATCCTACTGACACCATTATTGGGTTGGGCACCATTACCTCCCACTGACACCATTATTATAGCCTCATTCCTCCCACTGACACCATTCAATGGCACACCATTCATGTCTGGCATGGATTTATGTTCTTGCCTAAAATGTTATCTTAGCATAGAAAAAGAAAATGTCATAGAAAGATCTTCTCTTCAGGAAATGAATCAGTACGAGATATGAGGTGCCCAAAGTATGACATCTTCCTTTCAGACTCGGCCAATGAGCAGCTTCCTTCCCTCCTCCAAATCGATTTACAGGTTTGGTATATGGTGGGGTAGGCATCACACAAAGTCCAAGGAGAAAACATTTGTAAAGCCTTTGAACATATCAGTCATGGGTTGGAGGTGGAAGAGGGCTTCCATTGTGACTCTGGTCCAACCCCCCCCAGAGGTGATGACATGGTGGTGGTGGTGGTGGCAATGGTGGTTGCTCCAAGAGGGGGTCATCTGGGTAGTTCTTGGCAGGAAGATTAGGACCTCAGCAGTGACACGAGGGATCAGTGTGGAAGAACAGGTCAGGCCCAGCAGTTGGGAAGATGCCTACTGCCGCAGTAGGTAAAGGTGGTGCAGGATGAGACCAACTGGAATGACTCTGTTGAGGTCAGGAGCCAAGCCAAAGTCATACGTGGATGATAGAGTGGTCAGGAGCTAGAGCCAGGGCAGCACAGTGGCTAAATGGTTAGCACTTTTGCCTGGCAGTACTGGGGGTCGTTGGTTCAAATCCCAACCATTGCACCACCTGCTTGGAGTTTGCATGTTCTCCTGTGCCTGAGTGGGTTTCCTCCTACACTCCAAAGACATGCTGGTAGGTTATTTGGCTCCTGTCTAAATTGGCCCCAGTAGATGATTGTGAGTTATGGACCTTAAATTGTACACTCCTCAGGGGCGGGGACTGATGTGAATGTACAATATATACGTAAAGCACGGCGTAAATTGATGGCACTATACAAGTACCTGAAATAAATGAATACATAGCAGATCAAGGGGGTGAAGACATCAGAATGGTCAGGAACAGGGGCGCACTGACAACTCATGGGGCCCCCAAGCAATAGGGGATCATGGGGCCCCTGTGTCCTTGCCCAAACTCAAAAAAGCCTATGAAAAAGGTACCAGGGGCATCTCATGTGGCCCCCTACTGACCCTGGGCCCTCGGGCGGTGCCCGAGTTTTCCAAATGGTCAGTCCGCCCATAGGAACGGGGTTACAGTGGCTACAACACATTCCTGTCCAGGCAAAGAACTCCCAGTGAGAGAGGATCTGTCTGAGGATCACTGAACGCAGAGTTGGAAAGGCCCAGAATGGGGGGGAAGTGTTGCCGGATCCAACTGCAGCACCCCCTTACCCCTAGGCAATGGTGAAGGGCCCCAAGATGGCTCAGTGGGCCAGTATTTCACCATGGGGCAGAATCCTTGACTCTTTGTGGAGCAAAAGAAATCACTTTAGGGTGGTTTACCAGAGTTTATTCTAGGACCCTAAACTCAGGGACAGAGGGGTTAGTGCTACGGAAACCCAAAAATGCAAAACTCTACTTATAGTCAGTAAGGAAAACAAATCTTTAAGCTGGAATGAGCACTCTGTTCTCTTCACACTGTATAGCAGCTTTGGTGTAGCCCACGTACCCCCTGGATTATAAGCCACCAGAACTTCCTACAATGTCCACTGGCAGTAGCTTCCACCCAGTTCCCCAACACTCTTCAGTAGCTATCCAAGCATCAATCCTGCCCCAGACTCAGGCTACTCTCCTAGCAGTAGGCCCCCCCAGGCAGAAGGCAAGCCTTCAACACACAGTTTCCTCTCATGGCTCTTGCCCATGTGGTAAGAATGTTTGTACAAAGTCGGCCCGAATATTTATATGCTTTCCCAGCATGCACCACTGGCTATAAACTACCTAGCAGTCTTCCAGGGAGACGTATATTTTCTGAATTGTCCTATCTTCAAACACCTTTGCCAGGGACCCTTCCTAACAGCAGGCAGAAGCAAACAATAAAACTGAACTGGGGGGGGGAGAAGAGTCAACTGATCAGAAAGAGGGTGACTGCAACTTGAAGTTTTCTAGATAGGTTCAGAGTCGGATTACACTGTTCAACAGGTAAAAAGTTTTGGGCATAAAATTAGCTAATCTTACATAATTTTGGGGTGCTGAAAACGAAAATGACCCTAAAAAATGTTGATTGGCTCTAGTTTCCATGATATATTCCCCCATCTAATGACGTAAGCCATTCAAAATTATGATGCAACTTCAGCTGCATATTGCGCAATTGATACTGGTGACCAATAGAAAATGTCATGTATACTGAGATGATGCAATATTAGCCTTTAATTGCATCACTTCACTGCATAAAAGCTGCAGTATCTGTAGCTGATTGGAGTTCGTCTTTACATTTCGTTTTGTGCTTATATAGGCTACTCAGTAATGCCTCCAACTTGTGTGAATAAAGCAGATAATTTCTGCTATATCTGCGGTGAAATAACTTTTATCTCACAAAAAAGGAGGATAACAGGAATGATTAAGAAAGCTTACAACTTGTATTTTGGCTGCAAGATAGGAGACCAGGACAAGAGCTGGGCACCACATATATGCTGCAATTCTTGTGGGACGGCACTGGAGCAATGGTTGAATGGAAAAAAGGCATCTATGCCTTTCGCTGTGCCAATGATTTGGAGAGAGCCAACAGATCATGTTAGTAATTGTTACTTTTGTATGGTGCCTCCAATTGTAAAAGGGCTAAATAAGAAGAAAAAGTTATCTGTGCACTATCCAAATATTCCATCGGCAATACGTCCAGTTCCTCATGGAGAGGGGCTACCAATTCCTAAAGCCCCAGAATCCTTCGTGGTTGAGTCAAGTGAGGAAGAACCTGAAGCGTGTAGTCACGTGCAGTTGTAAGAGATAGCCCTTTCCTCGAATACAAGAGAAAAGCCAAGAGAAGCAAAACCGACACAAACTGAAGACAAAACTAGTGAGAATCCTAAGGATTAAAATGATTCAACTTGGCTTATGGCTATCATTGTTCTTGGTAATCCTATGCAATATATTATGCCATTTAGGCTTTGTTATGTAGTCATATCACTTGCTTTATATTTGTGGAAAGACATCTATCTATATAATTATTGTGCATTATGTAGTCATTACGCCTATAGTAGAAAACTTTCCGTTTACAGAAAAACTAGAGCCAATTGACAAATTTCATTGTTATATTTGAACTCAGAATGTGAAATTCATTAAGAAATGGATCCTTTTGTTTCCAAAACTGGCAAAAAATAAAAATTTGTTGAACAGTGTTATCAACGCAGACAGGATGAGAATGGCAGTAGACCGTACAGTACATAAACAGCTACTTGCGCTGCTCCTCTCACAGTCAAGTCCAGGCTAGGTGTGATAACATGGGGGAACAGCTGGAGGGATCTCAGGGCTGGTAGCACAACCAAGTGGCTGTAGGAGCCGTAGGGCTGCTAACACAGGCAAATGGCTGGAGATGCAGGACCACCCCAGGTGAAGTGCCGTAGCAATTACAGTAGTGCTCACCGCAGTGGCTGGGTCTTTCATGCTATAGGTCTGCCTGCATGCCTATGGACTTCCAGTGGAGGATGGAACCTGCAGATCGCATGCCCATCAACCTCTGCTACCTCCGAAAGTGATCTCTCTGAGGACATAAAAGAGAGAAACATATACAGGTGAAACTCAAACAATTAGAATACGGTGCAAAAGTTGATTGATTTCAGTGCAGCAACTTAAAAGGTGAAACTAATATATGAGACTCATTCCATGCAAAGCAAGATAGTTCCAGCCGTGATTTGTCGTCATTGTGAGGATTATGGCTTACAGCTCATGAAAACCCCAAATCCACAATCTCAGAAAATGAGAATATTCCATGCAATCAATAAAACACGGATTGTACATAGAACAATATCGCACCTCTGAAAAGTAGAAGCTGCATATGTACTCAGTACTTGGTTTGGGCCCCTTTTGCAGCAATTACTGCCTCAATGCGGCGTGGCATGGAAGCTATCAGCCTGTGGCACTGCTGAGGTGTTATGGAAGACCAGGATGCTTCAATAGCGGCCTTCAGCTCTTCTGCATTGTTCAGTCTCCTGTCTCTCATCTTTCTCTTGGCAATGCCCCATAGATTCTCTATGGGGTTCAGGTCAGGCGAGTTTGCTGGTCAATCAAGCACAGTAATCCCACGGTCATTCATCCATAGGTCTCATTGAACAGGTTGTGAGTCAGTTCCTAGAGAAAAGTTATTATTATTATTATTATACAGGATTTATGGCACCAACAGTTTGCGCAGCACTTTACAATATAAGGGGGGCGGTACAATTACAATACATTTCAGTACAGAAGGAATAGGAGGGCCCGGCTCGTGGAGCTTACAATCTAAAGGAAGGGGGAGGTGATACAAAAGGTGATAGCTGCGCAGGATGATCTTGGCGGAGGTGATTCAAGTACAGTTCTTAGGTGGGGGTGGGATAGGCTTTCCTGAAGAATTGCGTTCTCAAAGATCGCCTAAAGGCAGACAGGGTGGGGGGTGACCTGACATGCTGTGGTAGGAAGTTCCAGAGGATGGGATAGGCTCTGGAGAAGTCCTGGAGGCGAGTGTGGGAGGAGGTGATGAGGGAGCTAGAGAGGAGGATATCATGGGAGGAGCGGAGCGGGTGATTTGGGCAGTATCTGTGGATGAGGTTGGTGATGTAGCTGGGGGCAGTGTTGTGGATGGCTTTGTAAGCTGTGGTTAGTATTTTGAATTTTATACGTTGGGTTAGTGGAGGCCAGTGGAGGGATTGGCAGAGAGGAGTGGAGGACACTGAGTGGAGGCCAGTGGAGGGATTGGCGGAGAGGGGTGGAGGACACTGAGTGAGGCCAGTGGAGGGATTTGGCAGAGGTCAGTGGAGGGATTGGCAGAGTGGGGTGGAGGACACTGAGTGAGGCCAGTGGAGGGAGTGGCAGAGAGGGGTGTAGGACAATGACACTGGAGGCCAGGTGGAAGGATTGGCAGAGAGGGGTGGAGGACACTGAATGGAGGCCAGTGGAGGGATTGGCAGAGAGGGGGGTGGAGGACACTGAGTGGAGGCCAGTGGAGGGATTGGCAGAGAGGGATGGAGGTCAGTGGAGGTCAGTGGATTGGATTGGCAGAGAGGGTAGGAGGACACTGAATGGAGGCCAGTGGAGGGATTGGCAGAGAGGGGTGGAGGACACTGAATGGAGGTCAGTGGAGGGATTGGCAGAGAGGGGCAGCAGTCACTGATTGGTTGGTAAGGTGTATGAGTCTAGCAGCAGCATTCATAATAGACTGAAGGGGGCGTGGCCTGTGTGTAACGATAGACCAGTGAGGAGGGAGTTGCAGAGATGGAGGCGGGATATAACAAGGCATGGATAAGTTGTTTTGTGGTGTCATTGGTCAGGAAGGGGCGGATTTTGGAAATGTTACGAGGGTTGAGGCAGCAGGATTTAGCCAGTGATTGGATGTGGGGCCCAAAGGAGAGGTCAGAGTCTAGGATTACGCCTTGCACCCTGGCATGAGGGGAAGGACCAATGGTTGTGCTGGTGATCTTAATGTAAAGTCATGAGTGGGGGATCGGGGGGGGGAGGTAATATTACAAGCTCAGTTTTTGAAAGATTGAGTTTGCGGTAGTGATGTGACATCCATGCTGATATGTTGTTTAGTAGATTTGTGATACGTGAGGAGATGGAGGGGGTGAGCTGGGGAGTGGAGACATAGATCTGGGTGTCATCAGCATAGAGGTGGTATTGGAAGCCATGGGAGGTGATCAGTTGACCCAGGGAGGAGGTGTAGAGAGAGAAAAGGAGGGGCTCAAGAACAGAACCTGGGGGGACCCCAACAGAAAGAGGAAGCGGAGGAGGAGGAGTTGTATGTGACACTGAAAGTGCGCTGAGAAAGGTAAGAGGAGAACCAGGAGAGAGCAGAGTCACGGAGGACGATGGAGTGGAGTTTACTGAGGAGGAGCGGGTGGTCGACTGTGTCAAAGGCAGCAGAAAGGTCAAAGTATGAGTATGGAGTCATGGCCGTTGGTTTTATATAACACTGGATGTTGGGGCAGAAATTAGCAAGATAATGGCTATGTATACATTCGTAGCACCAGCAGAAAGATTCAAAATGACAAATATCAGATATGATTCCCATGTGGCCCCTGTGCTTAGCCATGGGATCTGTGTTGTCATAGGTCGGGAAGACATAGGGAGATATTTCCACTGGCTCAGTGTTGGTATTTTATCCCTGGGTTTGGGGGAAGTTGCCGGTGCACAGTGGCTTGGACCTCGGCAGAATGGAAGACGTGTATAGCAAAGGTGGTTGACGTATGAGGGGGAAGCAGTTAGGGGGGCTCTCATCCAGACTGCACAGACTGTTTATCCTCTTTTCTCCTACACAGCTGTATTGAACTTCATGGGGTGGAACACCGGAGACTCGCAGGATCCAAGGTTTTTTGAATTAAGAGAAAACATTGAGCCGGCTATTTTCCAGCTGTGCGCGGAAAGTCGGGGTGCCGTGAAGCAGACAAAAGACTGGCTCCATGATCTGATAATGAAGGAGCAGCACGAGAACATCATCACAGATGACTGGATCCAGGAGTTCAATGACAAGGATCAGGAGGCCTTATTCCAGCTTCAGAAGACCTACCAAAGTTAGTCTGATTATTGATGTCCCCAATTACACGGTCAAAGTGCTGGGCCTGTCCAGGGATGTCCTGGAGGTCAGCAATAAAATCCAAGACATGGTAAAGAGTGTGCGAGATAAGAAGACGAGAGAGCGGGAGGCGGAGCTGTGCAGTAATCTGGTGGAATGGGGATACCTCAATGGAACCAACTTTGTTCCATTCGACAAAATGACAAACATGGAGCTGGAGAAGGCCAAGACCGAGGACAGACAAAGTATACGTATCGATATTAACGGGGTGAAATACACAGTGATTGTAGAACTGAAAAGTGCAAAAGATCCCGGAGGGAACACCGTGAAGATTCAACGCAATTCTAAACACGGTAAATAACATTTTATATCAGATATGGGGCATTACATGGCTGGAAAAACCAGAGAATAGCTGGATGGCCAATCACCTAAATGACAAGATCTGAGGGTTTTTTTTCACAGTTTACTATTATCTTTTCATGGTATTTAGTAATGACTGTGGCTCCTTCTGTTGGACTCAGTGGTGTAGCATGGGCAGGGCCAATCACAGGAAAAATATTGCGCCTTGAGTTAGGGGGCTTAGCAATACTGGTCTTTGCCTTAACCCAAGGGCGCTGCCAACCCACGCTATGCCATTATGGGTGCTAAGTTGTCAAAACTGACAGCCAATCCTAGGCAGTGGTGGCAATCTTCATGGCCTGCAGAATGCCCCTTCCATACGTGTGGCTGTGGGATGCCTTGGTGCCTAGACTCATGTGCGAATGGGGCAAACACATCCGAGCTCCTCCCTACCCGGGAGAGCGCCCCAGGCACTGGAACCCACTGGACTGACCATCTCCTGAGTTCTACTTTTGTGTCCTTCCTCAGTCACTGGTCACATACACATGTAGAAAACAGAGAAGGAAACAAAAAATCTATTCTATCTATCTATCTATCAATCTATCTATCTATCAATCTATCTATCTATCTATTATCTATCTATCTATTATCTATCTATCTATCTATCTATTATCTATCTATATCTATCTATCTATTATCTATCTATCTATCTATCTATCTATCTATTATCTATCTATCTATCTATCTATCTATCCTATCTATCTATCTATTATCTATCTATCTATTATCTATCTATCTATCTATCTATTATCTATCTATCTATCTATCTATTATCTATCTATCTATCTATCTATCTATCTATCTATCTATTATCTATCTATCTATTATCTATCTATCTATCTATTATCTATCTATCTATCGGATCTATCTATCTAAGTTCTATCTATCTATCTATCTATCTATCTATCTATCTATCTATCTATCTATCTATCTATCTATCTATCTATTATCTATCTATCTATCTATCTATCTATCTATCTATCTATCTATCTATCTATCTATCTATTATCTATCTATCTATCTATCTATCTATCTATCTATCTATCTATCTATCTATCTATCTATCTATCTATCTATCTATCTATTCTATCTATCTATCTATCTATCTATTATCTATCTATCTATCTATCTATCTATCTATCTATCTATCTATCTATCTATCTAT
>CATNWA010000189.1:15767-18267 GCA_951230385.1 Staurois parvus | reverse complement strand
ACTGACTGTCCATTCAGACAGGGAAGGGGCCGGTAAATGATACATTTACCGGCCCCTTCCCCGCTCTTCATCCTGACAGATCCCCCACAGCAGCTGGCTGGAGAAGGTAGCGGGTAACCCAGCAATGCTGCGGGGGGATGAAAGAGGGGCCGGCTGCTGGGGGAGTACATAGGAGGCTGGGGCAGCAGGAGGTGAATAGGAGGGGCGGTGGGGCATGGCATGCAGAGGCACCGATCCCTCCATTTCTCTCCTGCAGCTGCTGAATGCCAGCTTTTCTCCTCCTCTCCCTCCTGCAGGTATTCCGCAGCTACAGGAGGAAAAGGAGAAAAATAGAGGGATTGGTTCCTCTTCATGTCATGCCAACCCCCCCCTATTCACCTCCAGCTCCTATTTACTCCCCCCAGCGGCCAGCCTCCCTTTCATCCCCGCAGCATTGATGGTTTCCCCACTCCCCTCTCCAGCCGGCTGCTGAGGGGGATCTGTCAGGATGAAAAGCGGGGAAGGGGACAGTAAATGTATCATTACAGGCCCCTTCCCTATCTGAATGGACAGTCAGTGATAGGTACCGATCATTGACTCTGTCCATTCATAACTGAAGCATAGTAAATTGTGTTCATTCATAAACTGCGTTTACTATGCCTCTGTTTGTGAATGAAGGGGAAACCTCTGTACAGAGCTCTTCTTATCCATTCATTCTCTGCTGCTGAGGCTTCAGAAGGGGGGATTGAGGACTGCGTCCTCAATCTCATTTCTTTGTTTTGAAGGTGAGATGTCAGGAGTCTGCTTAGACCCCTGATATCTCCCTAAAGCCCCCCCGCCCAATGGGGACTCCTAAAAAAAAAAAAGTAAAAATAATATTAAATTGTAAAAAAAAACAAATAAATATAATTAATTAAAAAATAAAAAGTGCTGGGCCTCCCCACTCCCCTCCTCCAGCCGGCTGCTGTTGGGGTATCTGTCAGGATGAAAAGCGAGGATGGGACCAGTAAATGCTGTCTCGCGCGCTTACATCACTGACTGTGTCCATTCATAAACTGAAATGCTATAGTAAATTGGAGTTCAGTTCATTCATTGTTCATGCATAAAACTGAGTTTACTATGGCTTCTAGTTTGTGAATAAAGGGGAAGCCTCTGTACAGAGATCTTCCTGTCCCATTCATTTCCTGTTACTGCTGTTTCCTTTCCTGATGCCTGCAGGAGGGAGTGAGAGGAGGAGAAGCCGGTATTCAGTGGTCTTGCAGAAGAGAACTGGAAGGACTTTCCGGTTCCTCTGTATGTCGCCCGCTGCCCATCCTATTCCAGTTGGCCCCAGCCCACCGGGCAAAGCTGCCTATTATGTACCGTATGGCCTTGTCCCAGGCCTCCTTGAATGAATGGAACTATAAGGTGACACTTCATTTCCTATAGTTGGTAGCCCTCACCACTCTTGCAACCATCAGGCGGGACTTGTAGTATTATGGAATAAGGCCACACAATGGACAATAGTTAAATACAACGAGTCGTCTGTAAGCAGAATGAACAGATATCACTGCTGAGCTGGTTCTATCCATAGCAAGAACATTTAGACGTCCCCTCACACTGGGACTCCAATCGCATCGAATCCCAATATGAAGGTATGGTTCCCTAACTTCGGTGCATTCCAGGGAGTACCTTCCAATACACAGAAGTAGATCTACCCACAAACCATTAACACAATCCCCATTGCCCACATGCGAATTACTCTACAGGTAAAAATCGATATAAACACCTTCTCCATATTGATCATTAATAATTCAAGTCAGGCTCCAGTTGTATAGTTGTGAGATGTACCCAGGCTCGAGTTATAGCGCGGCGCGAGCGATCTCATAACACTACGCTTAAGCGAGGAGAGGACTGACGATTGGATGATGTTAGTGGGACTCGCTGGTAGAGATGTTTTGCGATGTCGGTTGAGACATTTTTGGTCCCGTGTTAGTGAATATTTCTTTCTATTCTGTGATAAGATCTCATTTAATTTTATTGATTACGATCCTTTTTTGGCCCGTTGATTGGGACGTTTGTTTCTGAGCAGATCGAGAGGGTCCAGAACACCGCCACCAGTGGGATAAACTACCAGATAAAGAAGCAATAGTATCTGATGACAAGAATGGCTCGCTACCACTAACTAGAAGTAGCTCTTCCATGGCTTGGACCCCAATAACAGTGAGCAGTGTGAACAACAATGGATTTAACAGGAGCTAACGCTGGAAAGAGTGGTGGAGTGAAACCACATCAGGATGAGATACCTCTGGCAAGGGGCACTTCTGTGAACCCATGTGAGCTAGTGGTCTCCCAAGCTGCAGCCCTTGGGCTTGTCTTTTATCCAGCCTTTGAGGCTTTATTCTTGCCATGATACCAAAAATGGGGCATATTCCTCCCCCTTCCACTAAAAGGAAAAAGTAATGGAAAGTGGGTAGAGGGTGGAACCCAAAGGGGTGGTGCTCAGGGTGGGGAAGGGGGGGAACCAAGGGCGGTGCTCAGA
>CATNWA010000189.1:0-15667 GCA_951230385.1 Staurois parvus | reverse complement strand
CAACATGAACATGAAGGCTTTTGGAGATACTTTTGTAACCCTTTCCAGCTTCATGCAAGTCAACAATTCTTGATCGTAGGTCTTCTGAGGCTCTTTTCTGCGAGGCATGGTTCACATCAGACAGTGCTTCTTGAAACCAGTAAACCCAAAACAGGTGTCAGCAACACATCCAATATCATCACACTGATTGGAGTCAAGGTTGCTCACTCCTGGCTCCAATTAGCTCTGGGAGAAGTCATTAAGCTAGGGCCTCACATACTTTTTCCTCCCTGCACTGTGAATGTTTACATGTTATGTGCAATTAAACCATGGCAACATCTAATGTTTGTGCAGTATTATGTTCAGCAGACTGCGTTCTTCTATTGTTGTGACTTAGATGACGTTCAGAGCACATTTTATGCCCAATTCATGCAAAACTCCACGGAATCCCAAGGGGTTCACATACTTTTTCTTGCAACTGTATCTATCTATTATCTATCTATCTATCTATCTATCTATCTATCTATCTATCTATCTATCTATCTATTATCTATCTATCTATCTATCTATCTATCTATCTATCTATCTATTATCTATCTATCTATCTATCTATCTATCTATCTATCTATCTATTATCTATCTATCTATCTATCTATCTATCTATTATCTATCTATCTATCTATCTATCTATCTATCTATCTATCTATTATCTATCTATCTATCTATCTATCTATCTATCTACATTCAGGTCCATAAATATTGGGACATGGACACAATTCTAACATTTTTGGCTCTATACACCACCACAATGGATTTGAAATGAAACGAACAAGATGTGCTTTAACTGCAGACTGTCAGCTTTAATTTGAGGGTATTTACATCCAAATCAGGTGAACGGTGTAGGAATTACAACAGTTTGCATATGTGCCCTCCCACTTGTTAAGGGACCAAAAGTAATGGGACAGAATAATAATCATAAATCAAACTTTCACTTTTTAATACTTGGTTGCAAATCCTTTGTAGTCAATGACAGCCTGAAGTGTGGAACGCATAGACATCACCAGACGCTGGGTGTCATCCCTGGTGATGCTCTGCCAGGCCTCTACTGCAACTGTCTTCAGTTCCTGCTTGTTCTTGGGGCATTTTCCCTTCAGTTTTGTCCTCAGCAAGTGAAATTCTCAATCGGATCAGGTCAGGTGATGGACTTGGCCATTGCAGAATATTCCACTTCTTTGGTTGCTTTTGCAGTCTGCTTTGGGTCATTGTCCATCTGCACTGTGAAGCGTCCAATGAGTTGTGAAGCATTTGGCTGAATATGAGCCGATAATTTTCCCGAAACACTTCACAATTCATCCGGCGCTTCTGTCAGCAGTCAGATCATCAATAAATACAAGAGAAGCAGTTCCATTGGCAGCCATACATGCCCACGCCATGACACTACCCACCACCATGATCACTGATGAGGTGGTATGCTTAGGATCATGAGCAGTTCCTTCTCCATCCTCTTCTCTTCCCATCACTCTGGTACAAGTTGATGTCGGTCTCCTCTGTCCATAGGATGTTGTTCCAGAACTGTGAAGGATTTTTTACATGTCGTTTGGCAAACTCTAATCTGGCCTTCCTGTTTTTGAGGCTCACCAATGGTTTCCATCTTGTGGTGAACCCTCTGTATTCACTCTGGTGAAGTCTTCTCTTGATTGGTGACTTTGACACACATACACCTACCCTCCTGGAGAGTGTTTCTTGATCCGGCCAACTGTTGTGAAGGGTGTTTTCTTCACCTGGGAAAGAATTCTTTCGGTCATCCACCACAGTTGTTTTCCGTGGTCTTCCGGGTCTTTTGGTGTTGCTGAGCTCACCGGTGCGTTCCTTCTTTTTAAGAATGTTCCAAACAGTTGTTTTGGCCACGCCTAATGTTTTTGCTATCTCTCTGATGGGTTTGTTTTTGTTTTTTCAGCCTAATGATGGCTTCACTGATAGTGACAGCTCTTTGGATCTCATCTTGAGAGTTGACAGCAACAGATTCCAAATGCAAATAGCACACTTGAAATGAACTCTGGACCTTTTATCTGCTCATTGTAATTGGGATAATGAGGGAATAACACACACCTGGCCATGGAACAGCTGAGAAGCCAATTGTCCCATTACTTTTGGTCCCTTAACAAGTGGGAGGCACATATGCAAACTGTTTGTAATTCCTACACCGTTCACCTGATTTGGATGTAAATACCCTCAAATTAAAGCTGACAGTCTGCAGTTAAAGCACATCTTGTTCGTTTCATTTCAAATTCATTGTGGTGTATAGAGCCAAAAATGTTAGAATTGTGTCCATGTCCCAATATTTATGGACCTGACTGTATCTATCTATCTATCTATCTATCTATCTATCTATCTATCTATTATCTATCTATCTATTATCTATCTATCTATCTATCTATCTATCTATCTATCTATTATCTATCTATCTATTATCTATCTATCTATCTATCTATCTATCTATCTATCTATCTATTATCTATCTATCTATTATCTATCTATCTATCTATCTATCTATTATCTATCTATCTATCTATCTATCTATCTATCTATCTATCTATTATCTATCTATCTATCTATCTATCTATCTATCTATCTATTATCTATCTATCTATCTATCTATCTATCTATCTATCTATTATCTATCTATCTATTATCTATCTATCTATCTATCTATCTATCTATTATCTATCTATCTATCTATCTATCTATCTATCTATCTATCTATCTATTATCTATCTATCTATCTATCTATCTATCTATTATCTATCTATCTATCTATCTATCTATCTATCTATCTATCTATTATCTATCTATCTATCTGTCTATCTATCTATCTATCTATCTATCTATCTATCTATCTACAGTCATGGCCGAAATTGTTGGCACCCTTGATATTTTTCCTGAAAATCAAGTATTTCACACAAAAAAGGTATTGCATTAACACATGTTTTGCTATACACATGTTTTTATTCCCTTTGTATGTATTGGAACAAATATAAAACAGAGGCAGAAAAGCAAATATGACATAATGTCACACAAAACCCCAAAAATGGGCTGGACAAAAGTATTGGCACCCTTAACTTAATATTTGGTTGCACACCCTTTGGAAAACATAACTGAAATCAGTCGCTTCCTATAACCATCAATAAGCTTCTGACACCTCTCACCCGGAATTTTGGACCACTCTTCCTTTGCAAACAGCTCCAGGTCTCTCTTATTGGAAGGACACCTTTTCCCAACAGCAATTTTAAGATCTCTCCACAGGTGTTCAATGGGATTTAGATCTGGGCTCATTGCTGGCCACTTCAGAACTCTCCAGCGCTTCTTTGCCATCCATTTCTGAGTGCTTTTTGACGTATGTTTGGGGTCATTGTCCTGCTGGAAGACCCAGGATCTTGGACGCAAACCCAGCTTTCTGACACTGGGCCCTACAGTGCGACCCAAAATCCTTTGGTAATCCTCAGATTTCATGATGCCTTGCACACAGTCAAGGCACCCAGTGCCAGAGGCAGCAAAACAACCCCAAAACATCATTGAACCTCCACCATATTTTACCGTAGGTACTGTGTTTTGTTCTTTGTAGGCCTCATTCCGTTTTCGGTAAACAGTAGAATGATGTGCTTTACCGAAAAGCTCTATCTTGGTCTCATCTGTCCACAAGACGTTTTCCCAGAAGGCTTTTGGCTTACTCAAGTACATTTTGGCAAACTGTAGTCTTGCTTTTTTATGTCTCTGTGTCAGCAGTGGGGTCCTCCTGGGTCTCCTGCCATAGCGTTTCATTCATTTAAATGTCGACGGATAGTTCGCGCTGACACTGATGCTCCCTGAGCCTGCAGGACAGCTTGAATGTCTTTGGAACATGTTTGGGGCTGCTTATCCACCATCCGGACTATTCTGCGTTGCAATCTTTCATCAATTTTCCTCATCCGTCCACGACCAGGGAGATTAGCTACAGTGCCATGGGTTGCAAACTTCTTGATAATGTTGCGCACTGTGGACAAAGGCAAATCTAGTTCTCTGGAGATGGGACTTGTAACCTTGAGATTGTTGATATTTTGCCACAATTTTGGTTCTCAGGTCCTCAGACAGTTCTCGTCTCCTCTTTCTGTTGTCCATGCTTAGTGTGGCACAGACAGACACACAATGCAAAGGTTAAGTGAACGTCTCTCCTTTTTATCTGCTTTCAGGTGTGATTTCTATATTGCCCACACCTGTTACTTGCCCCAGGTGAGTTTACAGGAGCATCACAATGCTTGTAACATTCTTATTTATCCGCAGTTGTGAAAGGGTGCCAATACTTTTGTCCAGCCCATTTTTGGAGGTTTGTGTGACATTATGTCGAATTTGCTTTCTTTCCTCCCTTTTTTTGTTTTGTCCCAATACACACAAAGGGAATAAACATGTGTATAGCAAAACATGTGTTAATGCAATACGTTTCGTGAGAAATACATGATTTCCTGGAGAAATATCAAGGGTGCCAACAATTTCGGCCATGACTGTATCTATCTGTCTATCTATCTCTGAAGCCTCAGCAGCAGATAATGAATACATAGGAAGAGCTCTGTACAGAGGCTTCCCCTTCATTCACAAACTGAAGCCTAGTAAAAGCAGTTTATGAATGAACACAATTTACTATGCTTCAGTTATGAATGGACTGAGTCAGTGATTGGTGCCTATCATGAAACATTTACTGGCCCCTTCCCCGCTCTTCATCCTGACAGATCCCCCACAGCAGCTGGCTGGAGAAGGTAGCGGGTAACCCAGCAATGCTGCGGGGGATGAGAGAGGGGCCGGCTTACTGGGGCAGTACATAGGAGCCGGGGCAGCAGGAGGTGAATAGGAGGGGCGGTGGGCATGGAATGTAGAGGAACCGATCACTCCACTTCTCTCCTGCAGCTACTGAATGCCAGCTTCTCCTCCTCTCCCTCCTGCAGGCATTCAGCAGCTGCAGGAGAAAAATGCAGGGATCAGTTCCTCTGCATGCCATGCCCACCGCCCCTCCTATTCACCTCCTGCTGCCCCGGCTCCTATGTATTTCCCCGGCAGCCAGCCTCCCTTTCATCCCTCGCAGCATTGCTGGGTTCCCTGCTCCCCTCTCCAGCCGGCTGCTGTGGGGGATCTGTCAGGATGAAAAGCGGGGAAGGGGCCGGTAAATGTATCATTTACCGGCCCCTTCCCTATCTGAATGGACAGTCAGTGATAGGTACCAATCACTGACTCTGTCCATTCATGACTGAAGCATAGTAAATTGTGTTCATTCATAAACTGCGTTTACTATGCCTATGTTTGTGAATGAAGGGGAAACCTCTGTACAGAGCTCTTCCTATCCATTCATTCTCTGCTGCTGAGACTTCAGAAGGGGGATTGAGGACTGCGTCCTCAATCTCATTTCTTTGTTTTGAAGGTGAGATGTCAGGAGTCTGCTTAGACCCCTGATATCTCCCCAAAAGCCCCCCCCCCCCAACAGGGACTCCAACAAAATAATTGTAAAAAAAACAAATTAAAAAAATATAATAATTAAAAAATAAAATTGCTGGGTTCCCCGCTCTCCTCTCCAGCCGGCTGCTGTGGGGGATCTGTCAGGATGAAAAGCGGGGAAGGGGCCAGTAAATGTATCATTTACATCATAGACTGTGTCCATTCATAACTGAATCATAGTAAATTGTGTTCATTCATAAACTGCGTTTGCTATGCTTCAGTTTGTGAATGAAGGTTGAAGCCTCTGTATAGAGCTCTTCCTGTCCATTCATTCTGTACTGCTGAGGCTTCAGAGAAGGAGATTGAGGACTGTGTCCTCAATCTCATTTCTCTGTTCTCTCCTGATGCCTGCAGGAGGGAGAGGAGGAGAAGCCGATATTCAGCAGCTGCAGAAGAGAAACGGGCAGATTGGTTCCTCTATATGCCGCCCGCTGCCCCTCCTATCCAGGTGGCCCCAGCCCACTGGACAAGCGCCTCATGTGCCGTATGGCCAGTCCAGGCCTGGAATGAATGAATGAACTAGAGTTGTAGCCTCACCCTCTTGCAACCATCAGGCGACTTGTAGTGTATGGTATAGGGCACACAATGGACATTATTATACAACGAGCGTCTGTAAGCAGATGACAGATATCACTGCTGAGTGTTTCCATTGCAGGAAAATTAGACGTCCCCCCACACTGGGCTCCAATGCAGAATGAAAATATGTGAAGGTGGTCCCGTTAGGTGCTGGGAGTCCGGAATACACAGATGTAGAGACCAATTCAGGAAATCTTGCCAAATGCGAATTATCAAGGTAATCAATCTTTTTGATGTTTTTCAAGTAGCCATTGGAGATGGATGATGTAAAAGGGGTTTGGGGGTACACTGTACATTATGAAGGGGGGGGGGGGACTGAATGATTGGATTTTTTTGTGGGACTCGTAATGTTTTGAGACATTTTGGGTCCGTTTAGTGAATATTTCTTCTATTCTGTGATAAGATCTCATTAATTTTTGTTTACGATCCTTTTGGCCCGTGATGACGTTTGTTTCTGAGCAGATCGAGAGGGTCCAGAACCGCCACCTGTGGATAAACTACCAGATAAAGAAGCAAAGTATCGATGACAAGAATGGCTCCACCACTAACGAGAAGCAGCTCTTCCATGGCTTGGACCCCAATACTGTGAGCAGTGTGAACAACAATGGATTTAACAGGAGCTACGCTGGAAAGAATGGTGAGTGACCACATCTGATGATACCTCTGGCAGGCGCCCCTGTGATCATGTAGAGCAGTGGTCTCCAAGCTGCAGCCCTTGGCTTGTCTTTATCCAGCCTTTGAGGCTTCACTCTTGCTACTGATACCAACAATGGGGCATAATTCCTCCTCCCACTGACACCAATGATGGGGCATAACTCCTCCACTGACACCAAGGGACGGGGCATAATTCCGCCCACTGACACCAATTAGGGACGGGCATAATTCCACCCACTGACACCAATTATGGGGCATAATTCTTCCCACTTCCACTAAAAGGCACAGTACTGGGATGGGTGGGTAGTGGGTGGAACCAAGGGACGGTGCTTAGAGGTGGGTCGGGAACCAAGGGACGGTGCTCAGAGCTGGGTATGGGATGGAACCAAGGGACGGTGCTCAGATGTGGGTAGGGGGTGGAACAAAGGGATGGTGCTCAGAGGTGGGTAGGGGGTGGAACTAAGGGACAGTACTCAGAGGTGGGTTGGGGATGGAACCAAGGGATGGGGCTCAGAGGTGGGTAGGAAGTGTAACCAAGGGACGTTGCTCAGAGGTGGGTTGAGGGTGGAACCAAGGGACAACACCTAGAAGTGGGTAGGGAATGGAATCAAGGGACGGTGCTCAGAGGTGGGTAGTGGATGGAACCAAGGGACAGTGCTCAGAGGTGGGTAGGGGGTGGAACCAAGGGATGGTGCTCGGTGGTGGGTAGCGAAGGAACCAAGGGATGGTGCTCGAAGGTGGGTAGGGGGTGGAACTAAGGGA
Source organism: Staurois parvus (assembly GCA_951230385.1). Lineage (NCBI taxonomy): Eukaryota > Metazoa > Chordata > Amphibia > Anura > Ranidae > Staurois > Staurois parvus. The sequence continues at coordinate 8,179 of CATNWA010000189.1, read as the reverse complement.
TGGTGCTCAGAGGTGGGTAGGGGATAGAACCTAAGGGAATGGTGCTCATTGGTGGGAGGGGGGGTGGAACCAAAGGGACATTGCTCAGAGGTGGGTTCGGGGCTGGAACAAAGGGACTTTGCTCAGAGGTGGGTCAGGGGGTGGAACCAAGGGATTTGCTCAGAGGTGGGTAGGGGTGGAACCAAGGGATGGTGCTCAGAAGTGGGTAGGGGGTGGAACCAAGGGATGGTGCTCAGAGGGGGTAGGGGGTGGAACCAAGGGATGGTGCTCAGAGGTGGGTAGGGGGATGGAACCAAGGGATGGTGCTCAGAGGTGGCTAGGGGTGGAACCAAGGGACGGTGCTCGGAGGTGGCTAGGGGGTGGAACCAAGGGATGGTGCTCGGAGGTGGCCTAGGGGGTGGAACCAAGGGACGGTGCTTAGAGGTGGGTAGGGGGTGGAACCAAGGGATGGTGCTCGGAGGTGGCTAGGGGGTGGAACCAAGGGATGGTGCTCAGAGGTGGCTAGGGGGTGGAACCAAGGGACGGTGCTCGGAGGTGGCTAGGGGGTGGAACCAAGGGATGGGTGCTTGGAGGTGGCCAGGGGGTGGAACCAAGGGACAGTGCTTAGAGGTGGGGGGGGGGGGTGGAGACAAGAAGTTGACTAAGAAGGAGGAGTTCTGCACCTATTCTCTGAGAAAAAAAGCCCTGATATTATTATTATACAGGATTTGTGGCACCAACAGTTTGCTCAGCGCTTAACAATATAAAGGGAGTCTATACAGCAACAATACAGTTCAATACAAGAGAGTTAGGAGGACTCTGATCCTGGGAGCTTACAATCTAAGAGGGGTGGGGGCTGGTACAACATTGTATGTGATTGCACATGTGATGTCACCATTATACATAATAATGAAAAGTTCTGCATCTTAGAGAAAATAACTCTTTTTGTTTCCCTGTCCAGCGGCTTGTTATGGAAACGGAACGTACTTTGCAGTGGAGGCCAATTATTCTTCCCACGACACATACTCCCGTCCGGACGGGAGCGGATGCAAGTACATGTACCTGAGCCGTGTGGTCACAGGGGTATCGTGTGTCGGAAAACAGGGGATGGTTGCCCCCCCTCCTAAGAATGCCGCAAACCCCACCGACCTGTATGACAGCGTCACAGATAATCCAACGAAACCTGTAATGTATGTGATATTCCACGACATCCAGGCCTATCCCGAGTATCTCATCACCTTTACTAAATGACCTGCTGACCCAAAGTATATACCCATCCTGGTATACGGGAGTTCTTCCAGCTGGACACGGAGTCACGACTGCGAGTTCATAATACGGTTTTGGTAATTTCATTTCTTGTGAAGTTCTTGCATTAGCTACAATAAAATGAATATAATAAAGTTGGGTGAAACGTGTGGGTTTAGAGTGAACCTGTTATCTGCTACATCATTCCTGTGAAGTAATGGGTGAATGTTAACACTTCCAGGTATTTATTACCGAGATCACAATACTCCACCTGACAACGCCTTCATCTGAGGGCGCCACCTTTGTACAGGCATCATCCGGGGTCACCTACTGCTTCCTTCCAGGAATACAATCCTCCATATGAAATGACACATGGGTTTTTGGCCTGCCCCTCCCACAGTGGGGCAGTAGTAGTTTGTGTCTCTGCCCCTCCCACAATGGGGAGATTTCCCTGCAGTAGTTGTGTCTCTGCCCCTCCCACAATGGGGAGATTTTCCTGCAGTAGTTTGTGTCTCTGCCCCTCCCACAATGGGGAGTTTTTCTCCTGCCCCTACCCACAAAGTAGTTTGTGTCTCTGCCCCTCCCACAATGGGGAGGAGGTTGTGTCTCTTCCCCCCACTTGCGGAGAAGTAGTTTGTGTCTCTGCCCCTCCCACAATGGGGGAGTTATTATGCCCCTCCCCAGCAGTTTGTGTCCCTCTGCCCCTCCCACAATGGGGAGGGAGATCTCCCCTGTAACTAGATTTGTGTATCTCTGCCCCTCCCACAATGGGGAGATCTCCCTGAAGTAGTTGTGTCTCTGCCCCTCCCACAATAGGGAGATCTCCCCTGAACTAGTTTGCGCCTCTGCCCCTCCCACAATGGGGAGATTTCCCTCAGTAGTTTGTGTCTCTGCCCCTCCCACAATGGGGAGAGATTTCCCCTGAAGTAGTTAGTTAGTGTCTCTGCCCCTCCCCACATTTGGGGAGATTTTCCCTGCAGTAGTTTTGTCTCTGCCCCTCCCACAATGGGGAGATTTCCCCCAGTAGTTTGCGTCTCTGCCCCTCCCACAATAGGGAGGACACAATCTGTACGAAGTCTCGGTAAGTGTGCTTGGAGAGGAGCAGATTGTGGGGTGTATGTGGGTGTCTGTGGTGTCGGATTGTGTGTGCAGTCCTGGGCACGCTAACACGGCAGTCAGTATGACTCTTCTTGCTATGGGGGGGGGGGTATTTCCTAAAACTGGAGGGTGCACAATCCGGTGCAGCTCTTCAGAGAAACCAATCAGCTTCCAACTTTTGTTGCAAAAGCTTAAATGAACAAGCTGAAGGTAGAAGCTGATTGGCTGCCGTGCACGGCTGCTGAGTGCTCCGGTATTAGTAAATCCCCCTCTATGTTGGTAACAAGGCATTATTCTGGGTCTTGCGGCATCTGGGAAGGCTATGCACATGGCTCCAACACGACAAACCTGTTCCTTCCATGACATCGTGGTTGGGGTGTTGTGGTCCTCAAAGGTGTGCAGGAACAAGAGAGCTCCACCAGACAAAGGGAAAGAGAAGGGACAGGACAGTCCTTATAGTGCAGTAGGCAGACGCCATTGTTTGCTGTAAATTATGTTTAGGACGATGAAATGGAGTAAATTATTTGGCGAGGTGGCGAATAACCAAGCAGTACAGTAGACACAACCTTCCAAGTGTGCATGTGGAGAATACCTGTCTCCACGAAGGATGGAGGTATCAAGAGTCACCAAGAAAGGTCACTCTTGATGCCTCCAGAAATCTGGTTGAAGGTCCTCATGGGGGACATCAGGGGGGTGGTAAACTTGTTTCTAACAACTAAAAATATACATTGCGTGCTCAAACAACGGAGGCGTGTGTAGCCCCCCCCCCTTGTACTAAGCAGGGGCTACCACGTCAGTTTAGTTTTTGGCTGGGTTGCCATTAGCTCAGACTGATTGTGTAGTTTTTCACCTGGTTTCTCTCTAGGTTTAAGTTTTGCTTGGTTCTCACTGTAGCACCCTTCTAGAAAACTAGGGGGAGCTAGTTGATTACTTTTGGTTAGCAGCTTGGTGGAATAGTCAGATGGGGGTCAAATTTTGGTCAGGGCTGGGAGGCTCTGCAGATCAGCTCTCTGGAACTTCCCCCTGATCTAAGGCCTTGGAGAAGTCTCTAGAATTCAGTGGGCAGGGGTGAGGAGGAGCTGGTCTGCACTCTTAGGGGATCCTGAACAATCCCCAAACAGGAGGCTTGGCATGGGTGTCAAGACAGCCCTTATGAGTGACTGAGCCTGCTCAGCAGCAGGAGAGTTTGGGTGGAAGATGGACTGAGCAGGATTTTAGTGTGGAGCCTGGGAGGGGGAGAGAGGGGCCTACCTACAAGTGGAGGAGCTGGAAGGGAGGATCTCTCAGCCTCATTGTCCCCTGAGAGAGGACAGCCTGGGAAGCAGGGAAGGAGCCAGCTCAATGTAAGGCCTGAAGGCAGCAACCAACCCACAAGCTTGCAGGAAATCCTGAGTAAGTAACCCTCACAACCCCTGGGCCAGATAAGGAGAATGAGCATTTGGGCAGGAAACCTGACTAGCCCCCATCTGGGACTGCTTTCATTTAAGGTGGCAGCTTCTGGGACCTCTTGGCCAGGAATTCCCGCAGGCAGCTGGGTGAAGAGGAGATTTCATCTTGGGTCTGAGGAGGTACACAAGGGGAGGCTGGTTAGCTCTCCAAGAAGAGAAAGCCCTTCTGACTACTTGTACATAGTTCCAGGAAGTGGTCCTCAGTTTTATAGTTCCTTGGAATCCAATGTATCCTTCATCCCCATCCAAGTTATTATCCCCTAATAAAAACCCCCCAAAAAACCAAGTTCATGAGCTGTTTACAGTCTCTGGAGTGCAAATCTGGAAAGAAATGTGTGTTGCCTGGCTGTGCAGGAATATAGGGGAACCAAATCTTAAGCGACTTGCAAGGGGGTAGTGCTACATCACTGTCACAGGTAGATGTCACTGGTATCAATGGCCATAGTACTGTATGAGATTTCACAAACAAAACTAAGTTATGAATATTTATATTTCCTTCAGCCAATCCAGTAGGAGGTTTGGGTCACTGGGGCATGCCAGAGAAGGATATGAATCTGGGACAGGCCAGGTGCTTGCTCTCTTTCCCTGCCTGAGGAGGTGCTGCTTAATGGAGCCCTGTTATTAGGTCCAATTGCCTGGTTTGGGGCCAACCATGTGCTAAAGTGGCCCTGAATCTGTCCTGCTTGGTTTGGAGGAAGCTGTGCCACGGAAGAGACCCCTTGCTGGAGAGGGCCAAGAAGAAGGCTGGTCTCTTAGAAGGTCCTGGTGACTCACTTGGAGGTCACATTTGTAACGAACCAGGAAGCCTCCAAGGAAGGGGAAATAATCCATCCAAGGGGGTAAGAGGACACAGTGAGAGAGGGACAGTCCAAAGGGCAGTGATAAGGCACGGTGAGGGGATGTGTTCCTCTGGACAGTAGAATGGCACAGCAAGGGTAACCCTCTGTGGAATAGAAGGTACAGCACAACAACAAGGGGAACAGTCCTCAGGGCAACAGTACGGCACAACACAGGTTGAGCCCAGCACCCGGGGCAGCCATCTGAGCACAGCAGGGTTTGGCACAGCATGGGTTAAATTCAGCACCCAGGGCAGGGAGCTGGGTAGAGCAGAGTTTGGCACGGGAGGGGTTAGGTCCAGCACACAGGGCAGGGCACACAGCAAGGAAGAGTAGGACTCTGGCACAGCGGGGGTTAGGTCTTTACCAGCCAGCAGCAGAGATCATCTGGGTGGAGAGAGCAGCTGGTAGAGGAGGCAGTTTATAGTGTGTTTACTTGTGAGCCACCAGGGTATACTAACAGAGGAGATATATAATTTTTCTAGATCGCTGGTTATTTTGCACACTCTCTACAGGTATGCATTTGATATCAGTTAATTCAATAATTACCGCGCTCTAATACTAATTAAAAAAGTGCTCAGTGCTGAAAAATAATATAAATAAATCAACAATTGATGATACCTTTAAAAAATTGTAAAACTACTCCTATATATGTGCCAATTAATAAATCAAATAATAATTCATGATAAAAATAATATATAAATGTCAAAAATCCAAAAGGTATAAATAAAAAGTCCCAAGTGCAAAAAGAAAGTACTATAGTGTTCAAGTCAAATCAAATCAAATCATACTCTCCTTCCACATATGGTTTGGCTTCAATCCTGCAGCTTTATAATTAGCCTGTGTGTCTGTGAGGGATGAAGACTTGATCCACTCCTTGTGTTGCAAAGAGGAAAAGAATATATGGTGCCTTATCCCAGAGACAAATTCAGATTTTAATTCACTTTCACAGACTACTTTCACATGTTAAAAACATCAATAGCGCTTTTTGTATAGCAAACAACCGCTGCCTGCGGTGAAGGTCTGGCCAGAGGGTATGTACCCCATGCCGTCAGTACTCGCCGTATCAGATGTGCGGTGGTCACTGCCCACCCCAACGCGTTGCGCCACAGGGACTGCGTTAGCTTCGTCTGGGGGATGATGTGTAACTGTCACCTAACCCTTATATAGTGTGTATGGGCGCCATTTTGTTGAAGGTATGCTGGGCCGCGGCCATGTTTTAGGGTTTGATTTTTACATAGAGTTCATATGAGAGTTTTGTGTTTACTTAAATGTGACCAGAAAAATACAATGTTTGTCACAGACATCTGCGGCGGAGGCAGGTCAGGTGGGGGTCTACTGCAATCCATGGGGTCCTGGAAAGGGGGCCTGGAGGGGTCTGGCCACAGCACAGGACCTGCACAGCGCAGCAGCAGAGTAATGGACAGAGCAAACAGGGAGACTACTTGAGTGGAGGCCCCACTCCAGTATTTATCAGTGGAGTTGGGGTGGGCGCCTGTGTGCAGGCATCCTGAAGCGTTGGGGTTGCCCTGACATCAAACCCTGCCCCTTCCACTGCAGCCATGCTCAAGGAGCTGTGTGCCCAGCTCTTCGGCCAGGAGAACAGGATGGCAGCTCGGCTGGGGGGGGCATCCTTGGTGCCCAGCATGGAGGCTATGTGGTCTGCATGCGGGGTGTCGGGTGCAGGGTGGTGGCAACTGGGCACTGGTAATACGGCAAGGGTCTGTGCTTGGGAGTAATCGGGAAGAGAGAGCAAGGTGCCAGTGACAGCACTGAAAATTGGGAAATGTGTTGCCGGGTTGGGTGAAAGGTTCTGACACTGTGAAGCTGGACATTGATCTGAATCTGGAGAGTCTGTAAGTGATCTGCTACAGTATCTGGGACCCCTAAACCTAACCTTTGTTTTGCAAAGACAAAAGTGATTGGCCCCTGTCCAGAGAACCAGAGAGCACACAGAGACAGATTGCACGGAACCCGATGTGCGGGCATTTATTGGGGAGGTTTTTGGGGCACAGACAACAGTTCCTTTAGTCCACAGATCCACACCAGACACAGCAACGCAGTAAAGTTCTCTGGAAGGCAATATGGAACAACAGGGGTATGGCAATCCACAGGGTTCAATAAGGCAAGGGTGGGGTGGTTTTGTGGGACTTCGGGTTCCTGGGGAGAATTGGGCTCAGTCTTTTCGGCAGCACGGTAACCCCTTACTGGATGCAGGGAGCCGGACACAGAGGGCTACAGTCCACATCGGCAGCACAGGGTCAATTCACAGAGGCAGCTCCAGGCAGGGAAGGGTAAGTCCATTCGGCTCACGGGCAACAAAGAGTTAAATCCAGGAAGGGAAGGTGTCCAGCACGCAGGCTCACAGGGAACAAGAGGTAAGTCCAGCCAGGGAAGATGTCCAGCCCAAAGGCTCACAGGGAACAAGAGGTTAAGTCCAGGCAGGGAAGGGATTCCAGGCAGCAGAGAGTTCACCCCACACAGGAGAGGGATCCAGCTGCAGACGGGCAGTCAGGTCAGCCAGGAGAAGAGAAGGGGTCCGGGGGATGGTTGTCTGAGAGAAACTGGCGCTCAGAACAGTCTTCTCTCACCCACACGTAGCCAGGAGAACAGAAGGGGGTTTGCCCTGCTCTCTCTTAAGTACAGAGCTGGGCGCTGTGCTGCTGCAGTGGTAACCCGAGACTTCCTGTCGGGTTACCATGGCAATGGGCCCTGTCTCCCAGGTCTCACCGGACCCGCCCAGGGAACATGGCATTTGTCCCTGTCCGGCATGGAGCACGGGAAGATGTGCATGAGGGGGAAGGGATGGGGGTGGGGGCCTGTTTGTGGATTCCCTCAGCAGGGAGCCAGACTGCCAGGGACAGGGGGTGAGGGGCTGCTGAGGGCTGCCTGTGTCAGGGACATGGAGGACTAGAAGTCCCAGCATGGACATGACAGAAGAATGAGGGGCAGTGGGGGGGGGGGGGTTGTCAGGCAGCAAGCCTAGAGGATGGGGGGGAAGGGCCAGCTCCGTAACAGCCCCCAATATCTCTTTCTCAGTTCCCCCATTTTAGCCCTGGGGTGAAATGCTAGCCTGCTCCTGTCTCTGGAGGAGCTATTCTGTCTGTCAGAGGGGTGCTATAGTACATATGCAAGGAAGAGGTCATATCCATAGGAAGAGGTCAAAGTCTTTGTAATTGAAACAAACATCATGTTACTTTATTATTACACCAAAGAAGCATTTTGTGGCTAAAATATTCCACTTCCTCGGTTTATGGTGTTACACAAGAATTCTATGCTTCGCGGGCGGGTTCTGTGCATTCTCGGTATGGGCTCTCCTAAGCGGTTACACATTACTATGGGTGCTTCTGCTTTTTGAGCTCTCAACTGTGTCTCGCTACAGAAAACCCTTAATTAAATGTGGGACTGGATATGTTTCACTGTAATCACATGTCCTCTTTCCCTTAACTAAATATTCCATTTACATTAAAAAGTATTTTCCTATACATTAATAAACACTTATTGCAATATGAATATTAGACCTCTGCAGTATGCTAGTGCCATTTGCATAACAAAAGCGTATTTTAAAAAAAA
>CATNWA010000188.1:2044467-2049467 GCA_951230385.1 Staurois parvus | reverse complement strand
AGTATACGTATAGGAGATCTTGTGAGAGAAGATTTTTAACTACTTTTTTTATTCTTTTTTTTTACGAGAGTTATTTTTAGCCGAGTCCAATGAAATTTGAAAATCGCAGTCACATGACCGAAAGTAAAGATCCTCAATCTTGATTTAAAGATTGTGAATTGAATATTTTAAACTGTAATAATCTGACCCATTCAAAGGTGGAATAAATGAGCTGCATTTGCTTTCAATTTAATTCATGTATTTTTTTTTTGCCTAGTAACCTAACAAGGGCAATAAAAAATCAACATTTCTTCTAGGAACTGGAGAGATTTCAAAGTTTTGTAAATGAAAGCAGCGTTTTGGGTTTAATATAAAAAAAATAAATAATATATATAAAAAATACAACATAAAAAATGGAACCGGATTAACGAATTAGTCAAACGATCATAACAAATCTGGCTCTGTAAAAGTTAATGCATAATTTAAAAAGAATATAGATAGATTTTTTTTTTAGAATACTTTTAAATGGAATGTCTTTTGAATGATGCCCGAGCTGTGCCTTTAATCTTTAATGTCAGATTTCCCCTAATTGCATGGTAATAGATAGACCCGGCTTGTACAACTAATTTGGAGAGCCACTTTTATGTTAATTCGTTACATATTTATTCTTAATATTTCGATCAGATAATGAGGCCTCTAAGGGGAGGCTTATGGTGTCGGGATTTTAATTCATTTTCCTTTTTCCGCATCCTTCAACTAGCTGCACTTCCTTGGTTTTAATTGTTTTTAAATAATTTTATTTATTTTATGTATTTAATTTAGTTTTTTGTGTATTTTATTTAATTTTATTTTCTAATTTTTTAATGTATTTTATTCAGAAAAAAAAAATAACTCTATAAATGTAAAATTTATTAACCTTACTGATCCTTCTTTGAAAAAAAAAAAAAACAATAATGTTTTTTAGTTTCTTTTGTGTTTTTATTTTAATGTTTTTGGTTACATGTGTGATGTTGGCTGCCCAGGCGCAGCGACTCACCTTTACCTTTGTATTCTGATTCTGAGGATGTGGAGCTGCTGCTTTTCTCCAGTTTGTCCCTAAAGTCCTCTGCAGCTTTGCTGGACAAGCAGTGACTCAAGTCCTGGGCTGGTTGCCCATTGCTGGAGTAAGGGGCGCAGGTGGCCAGTGGCTTGCAGTCCGCTAGGATGTCCCGGATTAAAAAGGAGGAGGTGACGGTCCTGGACTGGGATGGAGCTGAGAGCTGGACCCCTGGCTGCAGGTGGGATTCAATGGCCAAGGCGACCCCTTGCCTGGTGTTCACCGAGTCCAGGCATTCTCTAGACGGGGAAGGTGGAGAGGAGCACAGGCTGCTGACCTCAGACCTGGGACTGAGCTCCAAGGGGGACCTGCTCTCCCCCATCAGTGGGTCCCCTTGGGCGAGCCCTGGGCTACCAGCTCTGTGGGACAAGATGGTGTCAATTCCAAACCCGTTGGAGCCCTCCATGCCGGTCAACTTTCAAAATGTCATTGAGCCTTGAAGAAGCCAGCAGAGAAGAATCGGTGGCTGTTAAATCCCCAAGTTTATAGGACCTTACAGTCTTAGACCAGGTCCCCATCCATGTGTCCTGCAAGTTCTTCTCCAGCCAAGGTGTCCCGGTAAAAGTCCCAGTTATGGCCAGTTCTGTAAGGTGGGTGGCCAGGAGCCCTCAGAAGAAGAAGAAAAATCAATGGAAGGTCTGAGCAATGGAAGCAGAACAATGATGGTAAAATCGATGAGTGGAGGGAGAGAAGGCTTCAGCTCTGGAGGAGATACAGGATGGCAGAAAGTGGAAGGCTCTGATCTCTCATCAAACACAACAGCCAAGGCAGGGGGTCATCAGCTGACACGTCCCATCCCAGGGACCCTCTAAGAACCAGGCTGGGACCACTGAGGACCAGGGAGACTTTCAGCACCTTGGAGAGCGCCTGAGCGCTGAGGCTGACGCCGGCTACCCCACAATGCTCTAGAATCCACAGAGAGAAGGGTGACCAGCTCTGGTCCTGTCCTGTCCTGGTCTGGTCACCAGCCTTACAGGGTCCTCTTCTCTCCTCCACACCTCTTACGCTCTGTCCTCTTCAAAGGCCACCGGGGAGGGGGGTCTGCCCAACTCACATGTCTCTGTAGTGGAGTGTGGAGGGGGAGGGGTGGCGGTGTCCACACTCTCAGATCTCCTTCCACTTCTGTCACTTCGCCTCTTCCTTCTCCGCACAACTTCTGTCACTTCGCCACCAGCTCCGCACTGTCAGCGCACGTGTCAGCGCACACTCCGCTCTCATTGGCTGCGAGGGATTCCCCCACCCACTTTTTTTGGGGGCTGATGTCACACTATGAAAAAAGAGAACCTGATCCCCCTTTCAGTTTGATTAAAAGAGACAGTGAATTAATTACAGCAGCTCACGGCCCGGTGTTTACAGCCAATTTCCACCTTGTTTGCTCTCATCCCATCATTCATCAGGATCTAATGATGGGATTAACCCTGTCCTGCCTGCCTGCACGACCACCTCCCGCACTGCCTGGGCGGCTATGGGCACGTGGGGCTGACAGGAACGTCCCGACCATGGTGCACACCACCACCACTACTACTAGCAGCATTATTACTACTATCATCATCATTATTACTACTACTAGCATCATTATTACTACTACCTACTATCATCATTATTATTATTATTACTACTACTATCATCATCATTATTACTGCTACCTACTATCATCATCATTATTATTATTACTGCTACTATCATCATCATCATTATTAATACTATCTACTATCATCATTATTATTACTACTACTATCATCATTATTACTACTATCTACTATCATCATTATTATTATTACTGCTACTATCATCATTATTATTATTATTACTACTACTATCATCATTATTACTACTACCTACTATCATCATTTTTATTATTACTGCTACTATCATCATCATTATTACTACTACCTACTATCATCATTATTATTATTACTGCTACTATCATCATTATTACTATTACTATCATCATTATTATTATTACTGCTACTATCATCGTTATTACTATTACTACTACTATCATCGTTATTATTATTACTATTATTATTATTGCTGCTACTATCATCATTATTACTAATACTACTACTATCATCATTGTTACTACTACCTACTATCATCATAATTATTATTACCGCTACTATCATCATTATTACTACTACCTACTATCATCATTATTATTATTACTATCATTATTAATATTATTGCTGCTGCTATCATCATTATTACTATTACTACTACTATCATCATTATTACTACTACTACTATCATCATTATTATTATTATTACTGCTACTATCATCATCATTATTATTACTATTACTATCATCATTATTATTATTACTACTACTGTCATCATCATTATTACTACTACTATCATCATTATTATTACTACTACCTACTATCATCATTATTATTATTACTGCTGCTATCATCATTATTATTATTACTACTACTATCATCATTATTATTATTGCTGCTATTATATTTCATCATTTATTACTACTACATCATAAATTATTATTGCATATCATCATTATTATTATTACTGCTACTATCATCATTATTATTATTGCTGCTACTATCATCACTATTACTATTACTACTACTATCATCATTATTATTATTACTGTCATCATTATTACTACTACTATAATCATTATTATTACTATCATCATTATTATTACTACTACTATCATCATTATTATTACTATCATCATTATTACTACTATCATCATTATTATTACTACTACTATCATCATAATTATTACTATCATCATTATTACGACTACTACTATCATCATTATTACTACTACTACTATCATCATTAGTACTATTACAATGGGCACGTGGGGCTGAGGATAACATCCCAACGATGGTGTAGACTATTACTACTACTACTATTTATTATTATTACTACTACTACTATTATTGTTTTATTCATACTATGGGCAGGTGTAACTGAGAATAACATCCCAAAGATGGTGTAGACTACTACTATTATTTTTGAATATTATTATTACTACTATTATTATCATTAATACTAAGGGCATTAGTTGACTGATAATAATTCTAACCATGGTGTAGACTATTTTACTACTACTATTAATATTATTAATTATCCTTAATTTTAATAATATTTAATAATGATATGGGCAATCCGACTTAATATATGCCAACCATATGCATTTACTATTTATAATAATAAAATAAAAATAATTTTTATTATGGGCATATTTATTTTTGACTTTTTAATAAATATATTATTTTAACCATGGTGCATTTTTACTATAATAATAATTTTAATAATAATAATGATATGGGCATATCCGACTGGTAATATTATGCCAACCATGGTGCATACTACTACAATAATAATAATAATTATTATTATTATTACTATTTATATTGTTACTAATACTAAGAGTACGTGTGACTGATAATAATATCCCAACCATGGTGGATCATATTATTATTGTTGTTGTTGTTGTTACTAATACTATGGGTACGTGTGACTGGGAATATTATTCCATCCATGGTGTATTTTATCACTACAATTATTATTGTTTTTTTTTTACGTGTGACTGATAATAATATCCCAACCATGGTGTATACTATTATTATTATTTATTTTTACTATGGGCACGTTGTGACTGATAATAATATCCCAATCATGGTTATATAATATTATTATGATGATGATTATTATAATTACTATTATGCACTTGTGACTGCTAATATTATTACAGCTATGGTGTTTTATACCATTATTATTATTATTATTATTTTTTTATCATTTGTTATTTTATGTGTGGCTTCTAATATTATTTCAGCTATGGTGTATTATATATTAGTATTTACACAGCACCTTCCTGAAGACTGCTAATATTATTCCAAATATAGTGCATTATACCATTATTATTATTATTACTACTAATTTTATTTAT
>CATNWA010000188.1:1981967-2036967 GCA_951230385.1 Staurois parvus | reverse complement strand
ATGTATGGCTGCCAATGGAACTGGTTCTCTTGTATTTATTGATGATGTGACTGCTGACAAAAGCAGCAGGATGAATTGTGAAGTGTTTCGGGCAATATTATCTGCTCATATTCAGCCAAATGCTTCAGACCTCATTGGACGTCGCTTCACAGTGCAGATGGACAATGACCCAAAGCATACTGCAAAAGCAACCAAAGAGTTTTTTAAGGGAAAGAAGTGGAATGTTATGCAATGGCCAAGTCAATCACCTGACCTGAATCCGATTGAGCATGCATTTCACTTGCTGAAGACAAAACTGAAGGGAAAATGCCCCAAGAACAAGCAGGAACTGAAAACAGTTGCAGTAGAGGCCTGGCAGAGCATCACCAGGGATGAAACCCAGCGTCTGGTGATGTCTATGCGTTCCAGAATTCAGGCTGTAATTGACTGCAAAGGATTTTGCAACCAAGTATTAAAAAGTGAAAGTTTGATTTATGATTATTATTCGGTCCCATTTCTTTTGGTCCCTTAACAAGTGGGAGGCACATATGCAAACTGTTGTAATTCCTACACCGTTCACCTGATTTGGATGTAAATACCCTCAAATTAAAGCTGACAAATCCATTGTGGTGGTGTATAGAGCCAAAAATGTTAGAATTGTGTCAATGTCCCAATATTTATGGACCTGACTGTATCTCTCCCAATTCTTCATTCTCTCTCTCTCTCTATCTATCTATCCTAATTCTTCATTATCTATCTATCTATCTATCTATCTATCTATCTATCTATCTATCTATCTATCTATCTCCCAATTATCTATCTATCTATCTATCTATCTATCTATCTATCTATCTATCTATCTCCCAATTATCTATCTATCTATCTATCTATCTATCTATCTATCTATCTATCTATCTATCTATCTATGTATCTCTCTCTCTCTCTCTCTCTCTCTCTCTCTCTCTCTCTCTCTCTCTCCCTCCTCTCTCTCTCTCTCTCTCTCTATCTATCTATCTATCTATCTATCTATCCTACCATGATTGATCCATATGTCTTCTCTGTCTAGGCCTCTGTGATCAGCCTGGCAGTGAATGGGCATCAGCTGGCACTGTATACAGTCCATGGTGTCAGAGCGGCTCCCCTTTGATCTGCAGTATCACAATGACTGGCAACCAGAGGGCACAATACAGAATACAGCTTTGTCTGACACCTCTCCTTTCTAATCACTTAAACAGGAGCTCAGAACGGTGCAGTGATCTCCAAATTCTGCTTCTCCCCTCTTCACTAATGAGTACAAGCCGTGATGAGCGCCTCTCCTCTCCACATGTGAAGTTATGTCAGTGCTTTTACACTTTGATTTTCTGAGACATTCACCAAAGTTCAGTTGTCTGCAATTTTCTTCCATCTGTCAGCTGTAAAAGTTGCAAAGATGTTTCTGTGTCAAGCTTATCAGAGGAGTAGGCTGCATTACTGATTAGCAGAATGATACTAAGGACTAGGGGCCTGAGCAATCCCTGGGAGCTCTGTACTGTTGTATATGGGAAATTTACAGGGGGGGGGGGGGGTTGTATAACTCTTCTCTACTGCTCTACGTGGCGCTATACACAACTGGTATATACCCCAGTGGCAGGGGCAGACTGACAACTCATGGGGCCCCCAGGCAATAGGGGATCATGGGGCCCCGGTTTCCTTGCCCAAACTCAAAAAAAACCTATGAAAAAGGTACCAGGGGCATCTCATGGGGCCCCCTACTGACCCCGGGCCCTCGAGCTGTGCCCGAGTTTGCAAATGGTCAGTCCACCACTTTGTCTGGGCTTAAAGTGTTACTAAACCCAGGACCCTGCATTCACTGTATCTGGTCTCCCACAGTACACAGAACCTGGAAATGCAATTATTTTAGTAAATATAAACTACTAAATACCTTTTCTCATCAGCAGTTAGAGCAGGCTTGCAACTTCTATCAGTGTCCAGTAGAGCACATGTTAAAGCTTGTAGGAGGTTTTCTTTCTGCTCTAAGAGTATGCAGAACCCCAGACCTCTGTCTGGACAGTGCTGATTGGCCCTGTGCTGATCACATGCACTCTCTCAAGAAAAAAAAACCCTCTCTAGCAATACACACCAAACTGAGCATGTGCGGAGTGACTCCACACCATATGTCCTATCAAAAGATAAGAGGGGGACACTGGAAGAAGGGGATGATCAGAAAAGTCAGGATCAAACAGTCTTTTTACACAATGTGGAGGATTAACCCCTTAGGTTCCACAGTGAGTATAACAAGCATGCTTTACTGCATATACAGACTGATTTTACTGTTGTGGGTTTAGTAACACTTTAAGGGGACTTCTATGGGTTTAGGGCATACTTCTACTTTTTACAGTAACTTTTAACAGTTTACAATTGAAACAAATTATAATGTATACATTTATAAATAAAGCTCAGTCTTGTTCCTATTACACATATAAAGGGTCTGTCCGCCTGCACACTCCTAATTAATGATTTAGAATCCAGTAGAGAGACATTTTTAGTCAATTCCACCACTTTTTAGCAAATAGTAATGCAATGGACAATTATGTGGAAAACTAAAAAAAATATACACCCCATGAGCTCAATGGGCCACCAGGTGTCATTAATAATATTCATGGCAAAATTGAAGCTGGGCAATGATTTGTCATCTTCCGTAAAATTTGTTGAAAGATCAACTAAAAATCTAAACAAGAAAAACCCAAAAGTGATCAGATTATTATGTCCAATCAGGATATTTTGATCCCATCTCCTTGCAACCAGTTTAAATCCCCATTTTATTCATTTTTTTATCTTTTTATTAGTTTTATGACATTTTATTTTATGTAATTTTATGATTGCTTTGCCAATTCAACAAAAATGGAATCTAAACGTCAATCACTTCAATCAGATTTCCACCCGTATGGCCACCATAAGGGACTCAGTTGGCTGAATCTCTGATCTGAGTTCCAGGGTCTGTACACCTGCTGTGATCATTACAACGGGATCCCACCATGCCTGCTGGAATATTATCTATTATTTATTATGGGGAATGTAACAGAAGGATCTGGAACACAAGAGTTGAATGGAGACACTAAAAAGTCCTGCGTGGAAAGAAAAGCAACCAGAACTATGACAAGGGAGATCCCACATTTGTAGTGTAGGAAGCCTGACTAAGCCCATCAGGCTCCACCTTTATCTAAAGCGGGGGCGTCAAACTGGTGGCCCTCCAACTGTTGCCAAACTACAAGTCCCATCATGCCTCTGCCTTTGGGAGTCATGCTTTTAACTGTCAGTCTTGCAATGCCTCATGGGACTTGTAGTTTGGCAACATCTGGAGGGCCACCAATTTGACACCCGTGATTCATTACTTTTGGGTGGACTGGTCCTTTAAAAACATAACAGAAGACATTTATGCAGAAACAAGGGGTACTGGAAATAGATACAAACTTGTCAAAGCATACTTGAAATTAGGTGACCAAGGGTCTTCGATTCATTGGCTTTCATATCTTGTTCAGTACTGTTTTTTTTTTTAATTGCAGACATTTTAAAGGAGTTGGTACTGCCTTGGAAAATCAGCATAGTTCTAGAAGGGTCTGTATGGCAGGGGCTACAACAGTTCTGGGGTCCTGTACAGATCCAGTGGAGAAGTCAGTATATGTCAACAAAGTATATATTTTTCGCCCCCTGTGTCCTATTGGGGAGACTTCCCCTCACTTCCTGTCCCATATCCAAAACAGGAAGTGAGAGGAAATCTCTACAAAGTGAAGGAAGTGTAGGAATGTATAAAGATCTTGTCATTTGGTTGAGGTATAGTTAAATGCTCAAAGAGATTTTCTGTCTTGTATGAAAGAACTCCATTTTTATTGGTTAACCTCTTTAAGACCGATATATATGCGCCTATAAGTCAACATTTTACTGTGCTGAGAGTGCGTTCCCTGTGCAACTAATGTGACACGGAAAGCTCCCGATGCATATTTGCAAGCCAGTCACAGCGGTCACATGATCGGAATGCCCGCCTCCACCTCCCGGCATTTCAATCCATTTAAAGGGCCTGGAGGTGTTGGTGGGAAGGGGTTAAAAGGAAAGGCAATCATTATTGTGCATGCCCCACTGTTACACCTCGGCCGTGTATTGAGGCAGGTCCTGACAATCCAGCTTATCATTCCCCGGGAGGCCTGTTCATCTGTAGCCACTATTAAACTGGCCATACACTAGAAAAATTTTGTTTGAAATTGTTCATTTTAAAGTAGAAGAAAAGCCTAACTATAACTATTCTTAAAAATGTTCCCTCCCCCCTCCACCTACCTATTCTGCCTAACCTGTATAAAAAATATTGTGTACTTACCTATTTTTAGTGTTCTCTGGTCCGGTCACATGATCCTGCAGCTCCGGCTCCTCTATGTCAGCGAGCTGCTGCTGCAGGGGAGAGGAGGGAGCGCTTGACAATGACTGGGTCATTGCAACCTATGGGTGATGTCACCGCTCACAGAATTCACAGCCAATCCAATCACATGATTCTGCAGCTCCAGCTCCTCTGTGTCCAGTGAGCCGCTTCTGCAGGGGAGAGGAGGGAGCGTTTGACAATGACTGGGACATGACAACCTATGGGTGACGTCACAGCTCCCAGAATTCACAGCCGGTCCGGTCACATGATCCTACAGCTTTGGCTCCTCTGTGTCAGTGAGCCGCTGCTGCAGGGGAGAGGAGGGAGCGCTTGACAATGACTGGGTCATTGCAACTTATGGGTGATGTCACAGCTTCCAGAATTCACAGCCGGTCCGTCACATGATCCTGCAGCTCCGGCTCCTCTATGTCAGTGAGCTGCTGCTGCAGGGGAGAGGAGGGAGTGCTTGACAATGACTGGGTCATTGCAACCTATGGGTGATGTCACAGCTTTCACAGCTAATTCATCAGCTGCAGCTCCAGCTCCGTGAGCCGCTTCTGCACACAATGATGGGTCATGGCAACCTATGGGTGATGTCACAGCTCCCCAGAAATTCACAGTCGGTCCGGCACATGATCCTGCAGCTTCAGCTCCTCTATGTCAGTGAGCTGCTGCTGCAGGGGAGAGGAGGGAGCGCTTGACAATGACTGGGTCATTGCAACCTATGGGTGATGTCACAGCTCCCAGAATTCACAGCTAATCCGATCACATGATTCTGCAGCTCCAGCTCCTCTGTGTCAGTGAGCCGCTTCTGCAGGGGAGAGGAGGGAGCGCTTGACAATGACTGGGTCATGGCAACCTATGGGTGATGTCACAGCTCCCAGAATTCACAGTCGGTCCGGTCACATGATCCTGCAGCTTCAGCTCCTCTATGTCAGTGAGCTGCTGCTGCAGGGGAGAGGAGGGAGCGCTTGACAATGACTGGGTCATTGCAACCTATGGGTGATGTCACAGCTTCCAGAATTCACAGCTAATCCGATCACATGATTCTGCAGCTCCAGCTCCTCTGTGTCAGTGAGCCGCTTCTGCAGGGGAGAGGAGGGAGCGCTTGACAATGACTGGGTCATTGCAACTTATGGGTGATGTCACAGCTTCCAGAATTCACAGCCGGTCCGGTCACATGATCCTGCAGCTCCGGCTCCTCTATGTCAGTGAGTTGCTGCTGCAGTGGAGAGGAGGGAGCGCTTGACAATGACTGGGTCATTGCAACCTATGGGTGATGTCACCGCTCCCAGATTCACAGCTAATCCGATCACATGATTCTGCAGCTCCAGCTCCTCTGTGTCAGTGAGCCGCTTCTGCAGGGGAGAGGAGGGAGCGCTTGACAATGACTGGGTCATGGCAACCTATGGGTGATGTCACAGCTCCAGAATTCACAGCTAATCCGATCACATGATTCTGCAGCTCCAGCTCCTCTGTGTCAGTGAGCCGCTTCTGCAGGGGAGAGGAGGGAGCGCTTGACAATGACTGGGTCATGGCAACCTATGGGTGATGTCACAGCTCCCAGAATTCACAGTCGGTCCGGTCACATGATCCTGCAGCTTCAGCTCCTCTGTGTCAGTGAGCCGATGCTGCAGGGGAGAGGAGGGAGCGTTTGACAATGACTGGGACATGATAACCTATGGGTGACATCACAGCTCCCAGAATTCACAGCCAGTCCGGTTACATGATCCTGCAGCTTAGGCTCCTCTCTGTCAGCAAGCCGGTGCTGCAGGGGAGAGAAGGCAGCACTTGACAATGACTGGGACATGGCAGCCTATGGGTGACGTCACAGCTCCCAGAATTCACAGCCGGTCCGGTCACATGATCCTGCAGCTCCAGCTCCTCTGTGTCAGTGTGCCGCTGCTGCAGGGGAGAAGAGAGAGCGTTTGACAATGACTGGGTCATGGCAGCCTATGGGTGACGTCACAGCTCCCAGAATTCACAGCCATTGTTGAGCACTCCCTTGCAGAGTACAGGATCACATGGCCGGAATGGATAAAAATGTATTTATACACAGGTTAGGCTGGGTAGGTAGGACCAGGGGGGGAAGAAACATTTTTAAGAATAGTTATAGTTAGGGTTGTCTTCCAATTTAAAAATGTTCCTTCGATTTTCTGATCTTTAGCATTTGCTTTGACTGCCGTGATGAGAACATTTAAAGGAGCAGGACTGAAGTTTTTTCTCGAACAAACAAATTTTGAACAGTGTATGTGGTTTTCATTCAGGAAAGTCCATTCCTTCCAAAATCCAAAGTTAAAATCCAATGGAATTTTTAAGTACTTTCACATGACATTCACCGAGTCATTGAATGTACTGAGAATTTTCGGATGAAATTTCCTTTGTAAATCTACTAGTGTATGGCCAGCATGAGATTCCAGGGCAGAAAGTTAACTTTCATTTTGTTGTACAAATGTTAACTTGCTCTGACAGTTCTGACTTGTTACGAGGTCGGTCACGGCGTAGGACACTACGGTCTAGGTGGGTGCTTTTCAGACTTGGGCTTTCTGATGTATCTGGTCATCATTCTGGTCCTCACACCCTCTGTGCCTCTTCCAGGGTCCCAACAGATTGCAAGCGGACTGAAGTCTATGTCAGTCTACTCAAAGCTCCCCCTTGGGAATTCAGGGCCGGTTGCAAGCTGTCACCGGCATGGGACATGGGACAACACCTCTGTGCCCACTGAAAACGAGCTCTCAAGTTTCACACGGGGGCCTCCCCCAGTTTAAGGTTTCCTTTTGTGTGGTTGTTCAACTGGAAAAAATACACAATCACCTTACAGAGCGGGAGGGAGGGATCAATAATTCAGCTATGCAGCAATCATGTCTATAGGCAGTCCTATTAAAAGGCCAACATCCATTAACATGACAATTGGATTAGTTGTAGCTGCTTCAATAGACAACAATGGGCCTGATTAGGGGGAAAAAAATCTTAAGGATTTCAAGCAGAAGAAAGCAACTGAGCTGTGTACCATCCTATAAGCCTGTAGAAGACTCGTAGGTAGTTTGAGATTACATGCAACATTTATTAAGTACCTGCCTACTATGCGATAGGCCTGATTTACTAAAGGGGCATAAAAAAGAGCAGGGATACATCACACGAGGATACGCATGTATATCTACATAGGGAAAGCAATCCCCGAACCTGTTTTGCAAGTAGAAATCAGCAAAATTAAACGTTTTCAATTTCCGTTGAAAATCTGTAGATTTTGGCGAAATGTTGCCATTTTGGCTAAATGCATTGGAATCAGTGAGGATGGTGTCATTAAGATGATTAGAAGTGGTTAGCAAGGTTAATGGCCAAAACCTCGTGCCAAAATATATTCTTGTCCCAAAAGTGGCCCTTCATTAGCCTCATTATTTTACACAGAAAAGAAAGGAAACACAGACAGTTAAAAAAAAAAAAGTCAAATAAAAAATTAAAGCAACATTGTATATAAACAATGATAGAATACACACAAAAAAGCAAAACAAACACAAATATAAATACATTTTTAATTATTTTTTTTAAATTTCCTAAAAAAAAATATGCAGATTTAAAAAAAAAATAAATGTAATCTAAGCAGCTCAATTAATGAAGGAATTTTTTTGTTTATTTTTGCATAGAGGGGAGATGGATTAGAACCCCTGCCAGTCTCTGGGACAGGAAGTGAAGGGAAATCTGTAGATTTTGGGGAAATGTTGCCATTTTGGCTAAATGCATTGGAATCAGTGAGGATGGTGTCATTAAGATGATTAGAAGTGGTTAGCAAGGTTAATGGCCAAAACCTTGTGCCAAAATATATTCTTGTCCCAAAAGTGGCCCTTCATTAGCCTCATTATAAAAGAAAGAAAACACAGACAGCTAAAAAACAAAACAAAATTCAAATAAAAAATGAAAGCAACATTGTATATAAACAATGAAAGAATACACACAAAAAAGCAAAACAAACACAAATATAAAGACATTATTTTTTTAATTATTTTTAAATTCATTAGAATACACTATCCTAAAAAAAAAAAAGCAGATTTTTAAAAAATAAATGTAATCTAAGCAGCTCAATAAATGACGGCATTTTTTTTTTTGTTTATTTTTGCATAGAGGGAAGATGAATTAGAACCCCTGCCAGTTTGTATTGCTGTCTGTGCCCCTGTTACTGAGATTCATTCTCTCTATTTGTCCTGTTTATCATTATCAATAAAATTGAAAGGAAAAGAAAATGCCAAATTTTGGATTGTCCCCAGAAAAGTAATAGAGGGGAAATGTTTCAATGGGGACACTAGCTCTGGTGAACTGGGGATCCCCAAGAAATTCCTTTAATTTGCAGGGATTTTCTCTGACCTCCTGTTTGGTTATGGGACAGGAAGTGAAGGGAAATCTGTAGATTTTGGCGAAATGCTGCCATTTTGGCTAAATGCACTAGAATCAGTGAGGATGGTGTCATTAAGATGATTAGAAGTGGTTAGCAAGGTTAATGGCCAAAACCTTGTGCCAAAATATATTTTTGTCCCGAAAGTGGCCCTTCGTTAGCCTCATTATTTTACACAGAAAAGAAAGAAAACACAGACAGCTAAAAAAAAAAAAAGTCAAATAAAAAATGAAAGCAACATTGTATACAAACAATGATAGAATACACACAAAAAAGCAAAACAAACACACAAATATAAAGACATTACTTTTTAATTATTTTTAAATTCATTAGAATACACTATCCTAAAAAAAAAGCTGATTTTTAAAAATACATTTAATCTAAGGAGCTCAATTAATGAAGGATTTTTTTTGTTTATTTTTGCATAGAGGGGAGATGGATTAGAACCTCTGCCAGTTTTTATTGCTGTCTGTGCCCCTGTTACTGAGATTCATCCTCTCTATTTGTCCTGTTTATCATTATCAATAAAAGTGAAGGGAAAAGAAAATGCCAAATTTTGGATTGTCCCCAGAAAAGTAGTAGAAGGGAAATGTTTCAATGGGGACACTAGCTCTGTTGAACTGGGGATCCCCAAGAAATTTCTTTAATTTGCAGGGATTTTCTCTGACCTCCTGTTTGGCTATGGGACAGGAAGTGAAGGAAAATCTGTAAATTTTGGTGAAATGTTGCCATTTTGGCTAAATGCATTGGAATCAGTGAGGATGGTGTCATTAAGATGATTAGAAGTGGTTAGCAAGGTTAATGGCCAAAACCTTGTGCCAAAATATATTCTTGTCCCAAAAGTGGCCCTTCATTAGCCTCATTATTTTACACAGAAAAGAAAGAAAACACAGCTAAAAAAAAAAAGTCAAATAAATAATGAAAGCAACATTGTATACAAACAATGATAGAATACACAAAAAAAGCAGAACAAACACAAATATATAGACATTATTTTATAATTATTTTTTTTAATTCATTAAAATAAACTATCCTAAAAAAAGCTGATTTTTAAAAAATACATTTAATCTAAGCAGCTCAATGAATGAAATTGAGAGCTTCCAGAGAAATTTCACAGATGCTAAATCAATTTAGACAATTATTCATTCTTAATAACAAATAGTAGGCTATTCAATGTTCAGTGAGTATAGTGTGCTTCCAGATTGCAGTGTGCATTAAATATTCAAATAATGTTACTTTTGTAGAAAATAAAACTCTTAGGGTCTGAGAAACCAAATAGCTGCCAAACACAATACCCTGATACAAGGTACCAGAAGGATGACTCAATAGTGTGGCGCTAAGAAGATATCAGTGTATACATAAAAAAATGTATTAATATAATAAAATAAGTGTTTACAAAAATAGAATTTCCTCACAAAATAAATAAATAAAAATCAAATAACCAAAATAGTGTAAACTAATTCATCCATATAAATGCATGTTCGGTGAAAGTGCGACACTCATTGCTAAAAACCATTGATGCTGAATAGTGACCTACAGTATATTTAAAGTATAGCTAAAGGCATTTTTTTCTTCGTTTAGTCTTGGATAGAGGGGAGATGGATTAGAACCCCTGTCATTTTTTATTGTTGTCTGCGCCCCTGTTACTGAGATTCAACCTCTCTATTCGTCCTATTTACCATTATCATTAAAAGTGAAAGTAAAAGAAAATCCCACATTTTGGGTTGTCCCCATAAAAGTAATAGAGGAGAAATCTTCCAATGGAGACACTAGTTCTGGTGATCTGGGGGTCCCCAATAAATTCCTTTAATTTGCAGGGATTTGCTCTCACCTCCTGTTTTGTCTATGGGACAGAAAGTGAAGGGAAATCTCAGCAATGGGACACAGATGGCAAAAAAAAAAAAAATCTAACAGGGTTTCTAACAATCTCTTACTCGATCCAAAATGAAAAAAAAAGTTTTTCCTATAGTTCTACATTACAAATTGCCAAAAACAGTCTATAAACATCAATGTGGTATTTAAAAAGGTGCGTCAAAACGGAGGTGAATAGATGCACTCCACACCCCTGTGATTACAAATCTGCATACCGGATGATTAGGACCCTCCCACAAGGATGATTAGGACCCTCCCACAAGGATGATTAGGACCCTCCCACAAGGATGATTAGGACCTCCCACAAGGATGATTAGGACTCTCCCACAAGGATGATTAGGACCCTCCCACAAGGATGATTAGGACCCTCACACAAGGATGATTAGAACCCTCCCACAATGATGATTAGGATCCTCCCATAAGGATGATAAGGATCCTCCCACAAGGATGATTAGGACCCTCCCACAAAGAGTGCCTATTGAAAGCAATTATTTCAAGAGCTCCAGAAGCGACAGAAATGGCATAAAAATTCATCCCAATATTTCTGATAAGAATGCCAGAAGCCCTGTCAGATTTTTTTTTTTTCGCCATTTGTGTCCCATTGCTGAGGTTTCCCTTCACTTCCTGTCCCACAGCCAAACAGGAGGTGAGAGAAAATCCCTGCAAATTAAAGGAATTTCTTGGGACCCCCAGGTCACCCGAACTAGTGTCCCCATTGAAACATTTCCTCTATATTACTCCCTGGAAAGCCCTGCTCCCCAAATCCAAAGACATTGTACAAACTCCTCTTCCAACCTCCAAATGCTTCTCACTTGGAAATCACTGACATGAAGACACAAAACAGAAAGGGGGGAAGTGCTTCCAATAGCATAATATTGCAAGGCAAAACTTGAACAAAAATAATTTATAATAATAATTTATCACACGTCACATGTAATCACAGGAATAAGCAGCGCTGCGAAACAGATAAATTCATGCATCAAAGCTGGCGGCCTGGCATGCGTGGTGACGTATGTGCATCCTAACCCCACCCAATGCATTTCATCATACGTGATGTCATCAGGGGCCCCTGATCAAAGTTATTTGATTTTTATTTTTTTATTTTGTGAGGAAATATTTGCACGGTTTTATTATACTATATTTTTTCTTCGCACATATTTTATTGTACTCATAATATTTCTTTTATGTATACACTGATATCTGTTTAGCGCCACAATGTTACTTTTGTAACTTTTTGTTCTGATTAGGTGCATTAAGGAATGAGAATGTCAACATGTTATTTAAAAAATATATTTAAAAAAAAATAATGTGTCCAGCACCACTATTGCTTACTAAAAAATAAAGGTGGCAAGCAGCACAGCAGGCATAAAGAAACTCTTAAGCTGTGCTTTCAGTGCTAAAAGGCAGCAAGATATAGATATTTTACTGGAGTTTCCATTCCAAACAGCAGTGTATGAAATTGTGTAGCTGTGCTTTCCATGGTCACTGCCCTGTGCATACACAGTGTAAAAACCCTAGCACAGTGTGCACTATGGCTTTTTATATATATATATATATTTTTTTTTTTTAATTCACCTCATATGATATCAGTATGCACATCATGTAATTTTGGTTATATGTTCATGAGATATGAGGTGGACTGCAAAAAAAACATAGTTATCTTAGGCATGCCACCACTTTGTCATTGTACATTCAAACACCGGCATGTATACTTCATAGAAAATCACATTTGAATTCCATTATATGTGTACATTGCAAGTGCATAGTAAATATTATGAGGATACAACTCGGTTGTCCACACATAACTGATGCACCAGTATACGTGCATTAGCTTTAATATACCAAGAACACTGTTTAAAAAGTACTTTTCACATGACCATATTCTACGGTCAATTTAGTCAGATGATTTACTTTGAAATGTGGAAGAAAAGAAATGCAAACTGGGGACCTACTAAATGCTTGATGGAAGAAGCCCTAGTGGTTGGCCTACAGAGTTCATATGCTAAACTCTAATGGTAACCATAGATGTTAGATGATAGTCACCCAGTCTGGCAGTTTTTGGCAAGACTGGGCCATAATCTCATGGTTATGGGGGCCCTGATCCCACCAACTTGCCTTAATCACTATTTGGTTGAGCAGAACGTTCATGGTGCCTGACTACAGTCAGATTGTCTTAACCACTGTGCTGCCCAAGAGATTTTATTTCACGTCAAGCAATATCACAACTATGAATTTCTCATTTCCACCACAATTCTTTCTTCATATGGGTATTTCAGCAGCCACCGTATAGAGTCATGGGAAATTTAACACAGATGAATACATTCCATAGAAATTGCTGATTTTTCAACATATTTGAACAAACAAATGTTATATCTATGTATATTCAGACATTGCCTACAAATAAAGGATAAATACTTGAATAAGAACACAAGAAAAATGTGCTTTTTCACCTATTTATTCAACAAAAATATAAATAGGTGTAATGTGGTATTGTGGAAAAAGTACGTACATCAAAAGCTAGTATTGCTCCATTTATCAGAAATGGCTTCATGTAGGTACTTTGTACACCTGCTCATTAGTCTTTATCACTGATTTCGGTTTGACCAATTCATGCAAAAATCCTTCAGTGGCAAGATGTTTGTGGGTTTCCTTGCATGATCTGGCAATTTAAAAAATATTCTCTACAAAATTTTAATGGGAGTCAAATGAAGGATTTTACTAGGGCAGTTTATAATTCTCCATTTCTTCTTTTTGGGCCATTCCATGGTAGATTTCCTAGTGTGCTTTGGATCCTCTTGTAGTTTGTTGAAAGACTAATTTATGACTCAACTTTTGGACAGATGGCATCACATTCTCATCAATCACACTATGATATGATGTAGAATGTTTAGTTGACCTAATAACTGCAAACTGACCAGGCCCTGGAGCAGCAAGCAATCCCCAAACCATAATATTTCCACCATTATGCTTTGCATGTTGTTATGGGGTTCTTCTCCTGAAATACTGTTGTCACGGTCAGGAGACAGGCTCAGAGACCTGTAGCTATAGCAATAGAGAGGCTTCAACTGACCAGCTGGATAAGTACAGAAGCAGGTTACCCTGGTGGATGACACAGGCTGATCCGAGGTGCAGAGTCTAAAAATAACTGGTGTTTACCAGAGCTCCTGATGGTTGAGATGGGTTGTGCTGTTTGCTAGCATAGGGTCACCGTCCTCGGGATCGCCCCACCAAGAGGTGAGCAAGCTGAGTCCAGGCAGTAAACAAGCCAAAGGTTAGTAACAACTGGTTGCAGGTTGAGATCAAGCAGAAGCATAGTTGAGGAACAAGCCAAAAGTGGGTAGTGAGTGGTAGCGGAGATATGGATGGCAGCAGGAGTGACAAGAGCAAGACATTGGCTGGAGAGAACACAAGAATCTGGTAAACAAGAAGTGTAAAGGCATGGCTAAAATAGAAAGTTAACTGAAGGAGCAAAGGGTTCAAAATTCAAGAGAAAGAAGGTTCAAGGCAAGATCATTCAAGAAGGTCACAGGTTCAGGCCTGGGTCTTCGGTTTGTGGCAAACATGTCTACTTTTACTATGATCCAACAAATTTATTTTTGATTGACCAACCTTCAGTATATTGTTCCAGTAGGCCTGCTCGTTGCCTGTCTGTTCCATGGCAAGCTGTAGTTTGCCTGTTGTTCTTTTGGAAGACTTTTTCGTAACACACTTCTCAAGCAGGTTGACTTGATGTAATTTCTTTATGAATGTTGATCCGGGCACTTTGACACCAATGTTGCAATAATTATCTGAACACCCTGCAACTATATTTTTGGGTTCTTGGAGACTTCTTGTAGTATCAAATGGTCTGTTGTTAGGTTGAATTTGCTAGTCATTGAAAAGTTAGCAGTTGTTCGAAATCTACACCACTTGTAGTTTATTTTCCTTACAATGGTATGATTGAGTACAAATCATTTGACAATCTTTTTCAATCCGTTACTAGACTCATAGGCATCCACAATGAGGACCTCAGAGAGCTCTGTTGATATTGGCTTGATGCTAACACACAGGTTAAAGCAGCGGTTCTCACTGTGGGTTGCGACCCCTTTGGGGGTCGAACAATCCTTTCACAGGGGTCTCCTAAGACCATCGGAAAAACACATATTTCCGATGGTCTTAGGAACCGAGACACCGCTCCTCTATCCGTCTCCAGGCGGGTCCGCCCACATGCAGATACGTCCACATTTTGTGTGCGCGGGATGACATGCCGCCCCTGTCATCTGGCCACATCCCCGGGATCACTCAACAGCTCCGCCTCCTCGCCAGTGATTTGCTGCCGGAACTGTAGCTGGAGAGGCACACAGGCGGCCAATCACCAGGCGAGGAGGAGGAGCCAAGCAGCAGTGCGAAGATCAAAGAAGATCGAGCAAGGGAGCGGCCGGAGAAGGAAGACAGCTGACTGGTAAGTGTCTGTAGCGTGCAGATGGTGCT
This sequence comes from Staurois parvus, assembly GCA_951230385.1. Lineage (NCBI taxonomy): Eukaryota > Metazoa > Chordata > Amphibia > Anura > Ranidae > Staurois > Staurois parvus. The sequence continues at coordinate 2,021,872 of CATNWA010000188.1, read as the reverse complement.
GCTGCAGCCAGGTATGCTGGCTGTAGATGGGAGAGGGAGGGAGCAAGCCCAGGCTGGAGCAAGAGTCAGCAAGGTAAGTATCATTGGTGTCAGTAGGAGGAATAGTGCCCCATCATTGGTGTCACTAATACCAATGATGGGGCACTATTCCTCCCACTGACACCAATGATGGGGCACTATTTCCTCCCCCCCCCCACTGACACCAACGATGGGGAACTATTCCTCCCCCCACCGACACCAACGATGGGGCACTATTCCTCCCCCCACTGACACCAACGATTATTTCTCCCCCCACTGACACCAACGATGGGGCACTACCCCCCCCCACTGACACCAATGATGGGGCACAATTCCCCCCCACACTAGTATCAATAATGGGGCACTATTCCCCCCCCCCACTGACACCAATGATAGGGCACTATTCCTCCCACATTGACACCAATGATCGGGCACTATTCCTCCCACTGACACCAACAATGTGGCACTATTCCTCCCACTGATACCAATGATGGGACACTATTCCTCCACTGATACCAACGATGGGACACTATTCCTCCCACTGACATCAGTGATGTGGCATATTCCTCCCACTGCAAAATTACAGTTATGAAGTAGCAACGAAAATAATTTTATGGTTGGGGGTCACCACAACATGAGGAACTGTATAAAGGGGTCGCGGCATTAGAAAGGTTGAGAACCACTGGGTTAAAGCAAAGTGAACAGCAAACCCCAGATATGTGAGGATTAAGTAAGACAAGTTCCACCTGTATACTCTCCAAGGAGATTCTAGTTGGCACCTAATCTGGAACATTAGGTTCTAATTTCATAAATTTGAAGTGGTGATGAATGTAACAGTGAACTTAGTATTTCCATATGATATATGCATTTTTGATTTTTATCATTTAAATCATGAAAATGAATACATAATTTTTAATTTCATGTTTTTTTATTTAAATATATCAATTTCAACAGGGTGTACTTTCCTTTTTAGATTGTAGGTAGAACTTGCATTTTGTAATCCCATTGTTGGGTGGAAAATTAGTGGTTTTGCTGGCTGGAATCTAAAGGGCCTATTAATCCAAAACTAACATTTCAGATATTGTGTCAGGAATGGGCTCAGCACAGGTGGTGCTGGGGCTCACCTGCCTTGTGGGCTGCAGTACCAGTGCTGGCCAGCGGGTGCTCTCAGCAGCCAGAATCTCACTCCTGCAATCAAGCCATCACCTGAGGCTGATTGCAGGTGTATTTAAGCAATGGCCAGGCCTGCAGTCAGTGCCCTGGTGTTTGTTTTCCATGAGCCCCCGTATCTGGTCCTGTCGTCTGCCTGCCTGATTCCCCTCCTTGACTCTGACACTGATCGAACTCCGCCTGCACTGACCTCGGCTATTCCTGACCTTTCTCCTGCCTGCTCCGTTTGTACCTTGTCTGCCTGATTGTTCCTGACCCGGCCTGCCTGACCACTCTACCTCTCCAGCCTGACTACGCCTGGCTGTGTTCCTGAACATACTGACATTAGTTGGAGGTTTGGTTTTGTTTGTACTGTGCATTGTATACTTGTGTAGTTCCTAATAAATTATATTCTTATACATCACTCCTGAAGCCTGCATTTCCCTGTGTCAGTCCACACATCTCTGGTCATACCTGGAGCCCTGACATATTGATTGATGCCGGAGACTATAACCTCCTGGCAGTTTCTTATATTTCTCAAGAACTCTGGCAGATCTCTAATCGTAGATTTGCACACCTATTGCGGCCACTGTCAGGAGACCTCACTCTCTCTGCCGAATGTTTAATATTAACCATTATTTATAATAGAGAATTTACCAGGAGGAGTTGGAATACACAAAGGTAGAGGTGAGGGCGGGAAGGGAGACTCGACACTCAAAACTCCCAGGAGGACGGGAGCTGAGTTGGGAATGAAGGGCAAGGAGGTGTCCATGGTTGGAGTGTCCAAGACTTAAAACGTCAGAAAGCCTATTGGAACCATCCTACAGCTAAAAATCATTTGCCTGAACCGACACTTTGTCACTTGTGGGTGCATGGAGTCAGATCAGTCCGTGTTATTCAACATGGCTGCACCTAATGTAAATACTCTTATATATTGCCAAATTTCTGCAGACATGGACACATTTCCCAGAACAATTTCCTGCATGCCAGAAAAGTTGCAGATCTCCCTGTAACATAAATAATGCTTCCTTCCCACTGAAGTACTTGTTATCTCCCTTGTACATGACATCAGAAATGGTCTGATAATCGCAAGCAATGCTTAAAAGTGGGAGAATTGCTTACTTTTATTTAGATATTTATGTCTGCCTAATTTTCCCAATTTTTTTAGATTGTAAGCTCTTGAGTGAGCAGACCTGTTCCACCTTTTTTCACTATTTGTTACTATGGAAATCTTTATTTTTTTTTTGTGATTTCCTCTAGCTGTAAAGTACAGCAGAATAACTTTATCCTAAAAAAAAATTTGTGGATCGCATGCCCACAATCTACTACGCCCACACAGGCAAAACAATGTACTCATACGTCGCTTCTTGTTTCCAGTTTTGGACGTGTACCCCCACACGCCTACTACCACTGTGATTGTACCCAGTGGGAGCCAGTCAGCAAGTCCCAGCAAATGATTCACGTCTGGTACCTGCTGATCGGCTGTGTACAATCACAGCTCAGAGCTCTGTATTAACAATCAACAAAGAGCTCTGTACCCATACGGAAGAGAAATATATTTCCAATATATTTAGAAAAACAAATGATACATGCGACATAAATTTACAATATATTGGCCTACACAAATATATTTTAACATGTATTCCAAAATGTAAATTAAATATATTTTCCAAGGCATATATTTAAAAATATATTTTCAAAAATATATTTTCCAGATATTTTTGAACATCTAAAAAAATGCATTTAAACATAGATTTTAAATATACTTGTAAATGCATTCCAAATCACACTTTGAAATATATTTCAGCGTGTTTTCTGAATATATTTTTAATAATATATTCACAAATATATTGAAATATATTTTTGAAATATATTGAATATGGCCAAAATTGTAGTATTTGAAATATATGTCAATATACTTGGGAAGAATATATTAAGAATGAATTTTTAAAATATACCATATTTGCCGGCGTATAAGACGACTTTTTAACCCATGAAAATCTTCTGAAAAGTCGGGGGTCGTCTTATACGCTGGTATACGGCGAGCCGGTGTCAGGGCGGCACTTTTTCGAGGGGCAGCGCGGTGGCGGAAGGGACACTAAGTACAGGGGCGGGCAGGGGGCTGCTGTACCTTACCCGGCTCCGGTCCCGGTCCCACGACGATCCGGTCCAGGAAGCGCGGCTGCTCCTTCTTTCAGTTCGGCCGCTCGATGGTCCGCTCGGCTCCTCCTCACCAGTGATTGGGCGCCAGCACTGGAAAGGCACACAGGTGACCAATCACCGGCGAGGAGGCGGAGCCGAGCGGCCCCGCGAAAATCGAGTGAGGGAGCGGCCAGTAAGTGTGCAGCAGCACCATGCTGTGACACTCTTGGCACTATTCCTCTCCCCCACTGACACTAACGATGGGGCACTATTCCTCCCCCACTGACACCAACGATGGGGCACTGTTCCTCCCCCACTGACACCAACGATGAGGCACTGTTCCTCCCCCACTGACACCAATGATGGGGCATTATTCCTCCCCCACTGACACCAACGATGGGGCACTGTTCCTCCCCCACTGACACCAACGATGAGGCACTTTTCCTCCCCCACTGACACCAACGATGGGGCACTATTCCTTCCCCACTGACACCAACGATGGGGAACTATTCCTCCTCCCCACTCACACCAACGATGAGGCACTATTCCTCCTCCACACTGACACCAACGATGAGGCACTGTTCCTCCCCCACTGACAACAACGATGGGGCACTATTCCTCCCCCCACTGACACCAATGATGGGGCACTATTCTCCCCACTGATACCAATGATGGGGCACTTTTCCCGCCACTGATACCAATGATGGGGCGCTATTCCTCCCACTGACACCAATGATGGGGCGCAATTCCTGCCACTGATACCAATGATGGGGCGCTATTCCTCCCATTGACACCAATGATGGGGCGCTATTCCTCCCACTGACACCAATGATGGGACACTATTCCTCCCACTGACACCAATGATGAGGCACGATTCTTCCCACTGACACCAATGATGGGGCACTATTCCTCCCACTGACTAATGATGGGGCACTATTCCTCCCACTGACACTAATGATGGGGCACCATCATTGGTGTCAGTGGGAGGAATAGTGTCCAATCATTGGTATCAGTGGGAGGAATAGTGCCCCATCATTGGTGTCAGGGAAAATAGTGCCCCATCATTGGTGTCAGTGGGAGGAGTAGTGCCTCATCATTGGTATCAGTGGAGGGAATAGTGCCCCATCATTGGTGTCAGAGCGAGGAATCGTGCCCCATCATTGGTGTCAGTGGGAGGAATAGCACCCCATCATTGGAATACCATACTGAAATAGCATACCATATTGAAATCAAATCTGATGTTTTTTCATTTTTATTTGGTGTGTGTTGGAAGAGGGGTAGTCTTATACGGCGAGTATAGCTCAAACCCTATATTTTAACAGGAAAAGTAGGGGGTCGTCTTATACGCCGGCAAATACGGTATTTAAAATGTATTTTTCTTCCATGTGGGTACAGAGGGAACGATCTCTGTTTCTCATCCCTGCAAAGCAGGGATAAGAAAGTAAGAGATCATTAGTAAAAAGCAGAACTCTTTACACATTGGAAACATAGTTAGGCACATATTTAACCCCTTGATTGCCCTAGATGTTACTCCTTCCCAGCCAGTGTCATCAGTACAGTGACAGTGTATAGTATTATCACTGATCACTGTATTAGTCCTCCTGCATACAGAATGTTTTAAAAATGCTCCTCCTCTTGGTAGCAGCATTTTGGCGAAAAAAAAAAAACCGACTGATGCTTGTAAAAGCTTTTACAAGCGTTTAGGCGCATTTTCAGGCGTCAAGCGTTTGCGTATTAATTAATTTCATTGGCCAGAATAATAATTTATTCTGGCCATTGAAATAAATTAACGCTGAAATGCTAAGCATGCCTAGCCTTAACACGTTCTTAGACGTGTCAAGGGTTTTTTTTCTGCCAAAATTCTACTGCTCCTTGATGCACTGGCAGTGGGTTTTTTTTTACAGCTCCTAAAAGCCCATGCCACTTAAAGCTTCTAAAGGTCTATGTGTGCATGAAAACATAGGATAACAGGTCTGGATAACAGGGCATTTTGGCGTTAACATATCTGGATAAAAGGGGGTTTGGAAGCTGTAAAAAAAAAAAAAAGCCTGATGCCCCTAAAAGTGGCTGTAAAAACACCCTGTGTGCATGAGGGCTTAATGTAACTGCCAATTTCAGTGGCAGTTAGTCATTTCCCTCCTGCCTTAGTTAGTGTCAGATTGACATGATATCATGTCAATATGGACCAACATGTCTGGATAACAGGGGGTTTGGAAGCTGTAAAAAAAAAAAAACGCCTGATGCCCCTAAAAGTGGCTGTAAAAACACCCTGTGTGCATGAGGGCTTAATCTAACTGCCAATTTCAGTGGCAGTCAGTTCCCTCCAGCCTTAGTTAGTGTCAGATTGACATGATATCATGTCATTATGGACCAAAATCTCTGAGGAATGTTTCCAACACCTTGTTGACTCTATGCCACGAAGAAATAAGGCAGTTTTGAAGGCAAACGGGGGTCCAACCCGGTGCTAGCAAGGTGTACCTAATAAAGTGGCTGGGAGTCCAAGTTTTATCCTGTATTTAGCCCTGATGAAGGGGGAGTGGTGTTGCCCCGAAACACATTGGTTGTTTTTAATGACTTTTTTTTTTAGTAGCAATTCAAATTATCTTGGATTCTCTTCTCCAGTTTTGGCGTGGTGCTCATTTCTGTATTTTTATGGGTGGGTTACTGTTGGGTGCCCAGCGAGGGAAGTCTTGCCGTGTGGGAGCCACCTTACCAGAGCTATTGAGCTTGTTTGAAGCTTGCCTTCATCTAACTACACAATCAAGTCTAAAAGTTACCAGCACCTCTTTGGGTATGTTGTGCTGGAGTGCAATGAAAAGCTGACAGGGGTTCTAGCCATTTATTTTTCTATTCCAATTTTTTTTAGGCTGTAGATATACTTTGTGGTTGACTGATGTTGACAATGTCTTCACTTTCTTCTCTGGAAGTTTGAATACTGATTGGTTTCCAGAAAAAGCAGCTGCAAACCTACAAGTTGCCAAGCACCTCTTCTCTCTGCCCTGGTCCAGATGCTTAGTGGTTGCTATGGAAACCGCCTCCACTCCGCACTAGTTTTCCTACATCATTCACAGACTTTGTTCTCGGGCTGACATTTCATCTAAACTTCCATTTTCTAGAACAATGATTTGGTGGAGTAATTCCCCTAGTTTACTATGTTCTCACAAAAGATGAGAGCAGCAATTTCTCTCAGCTCGATGTCGGTAAAATGGAATTTCAGGGTAATGAATATGGAACTGGAAATAGAAAAATAAACCGAAATGGCGTTCTTTTCTTTAATTTTTGTGCTCATTATGATAATTATCCTGACATTACCAGCTATAATAATAAAACATTTCCCTCATTAAACATTTTTATAGCATAATCAGGCATGAAGAGTGGAGCCATAGTATATTTTATGGATCTCGTCATTGTAATGTCATCCGTCCTATCACTAGTGACCTCAGTGCTGTGAACCCCATTGATATCACCTGTTTCTTGTGAATGGATAGGCCAGCTAAAACTGACCATATAGATGAATCTTTTTTTTTTTCATCAGCCAGCTGGCTCATAAAAAATATAAAAACAAATGAATTACCCCATCCACATAATCAAGTTGGATGGAGGAATCCTTCCTGTTGCGCTATTGTATTCTGACAATGGGGACTCCACTATCAGAATAGACTGTTCAGTGCGACAGCCGATTGTCTGCAATGCTGATCGAACAACAATTTTCTAATATTCTCGCTCAAGAGAGGTTGATTGAAAGAGCCAACAATAGATCAAAATTAAGCCAGTCCCTGCTGAACCACCAGTCCCTGCTGAATTTCGATCCATCTATGTCCAGTTTAACTACTATCAGAGTGATCAATGAGCTTCTAAGACTGTCCAGCAAACACTGCACCTGTGGTCAAGTAAACTGATGGCAAAACGTTTTTCTTAGTTTGGGATTAGAGGGATTAGAACACCAAGTTTTTATTGCTTGAATTTGAAGATTGGAGTGACACCAAAGTATTAAAGGGGCACAACAGCCAACATATTTGGGGGGCCACACACTGCCCTTTCATCAGGGTTTAAAAACATATGGAATCAGCTGGTATGGACTCAAACTGGAAATGACAGACGGGCGGTGGTTCTCTTGTTCTGGGAGGACGTAATATGACGTCCTCCCACTCTGCGCATGCATGCCCCCAGGGGGAAATGACAGACAGGCGGTGGTTCTCTCATTCTAGGAGGATGTAATATGACGTCCTCCCACTCTGCGCATGCACTCCCCCTGGGGGGGAAATGACAGACAGGCAGCGGTTCTCTCGTTCTGGGAGGACGTAATATGACGTCTTCCCACTCGGCGCATGCACGCCCCCGGGGGGAAATGACAGGTGGATGGCGGTTCTCTCGTTCTGGGGGAGGACGTAATATGACGTCGTCTCCCACTCTGCGCATGCATGCCCCCGGGGGGAAACGACAGACAAGCGGCGGTTCTCTCGTTCTGGGAGGACGTAATATGACGTCTTCCCACTCTGCGCATGCACGCCCCCGGGGGGAAATGACAGGTGGACGGCGGTTCTCTCGTTCTGGGAGGACGTAATATGACGTCCTCCCACTCTGCGCATGCATGCCCCCCGGGGGGAAACGACAGACAGGCGGCGGTTCTCTCGTTCTGGGAGGATGTAATATGACGTCTTCCCACTCTGCGCATGCACGCCCCCGGGGGGAAATGACAGGTGGACGGCGGTTCTCTTGTTCTAGGAGGACGTAATATGACGTCTTCCCACTCTGCGCATGCGCATGCACGCCCCCGGGGGGAAATGACAGAAGGGCGGCGGTCCTCTCATTCTGGGAGGACATAATATGACGTCCTCACACTCTAACTGTGCATGCACGCCCCCGGGGGACATGACAGGTGGGCGGCGGTTCTCTCGTTCTGTGAGGACATAATATGATGTCCTCACACTCTAACTGTGCATGCGTGCCCCCCGGGGGACATGACAGGTGCATGGCGGTTCTCTCATTCTGGGAGGACATAATATGATGTCCTTACACTCTAACTGCGCATGTGCGCCCACAGGGGCATGCGGCGCAGCGATCAGTGGTGTGCTGTATCCCTGGGACACAGCGGATCACCGATCACAATAAAGAGCCAATGACACAGCCTCTGTCATGTGATCAGCTGTATCCAATCACAGCTGATTGAATGTAAACAAGGAACTTCTGGTTATTGGCAGTCCTCTCCTCGTGATGACAGCGCGTGAGGAGAGGAGAGAGCATTAAGCGGCATTCCTCAGAGGGGACATCTATACTGATCATCAGGGCACTGATCATCAGTGTAGCCCCATCAGTGCCAGCTGTCAGTGCCCATCAATGCCACATACCAGTGCCCATCAGTGCAATCAATGCCACATATCAGTGCCCATCAGAGCTGCCTTTCAGTGCCAGTCAGTTCCACCTATCAGTGCCAGTCAGTGCCTCCTCTCAGTGCCAGTCGGTGCTGCCTATCAGTGCCCGTCAGTGCTGCATAACAGTTCACATCAGTGCCGCCTATCAGTGCCAGTCAGTGCAACCTATCATGCCTCCTATCAGTGCCCATCAGTGTTGCCTATCAGTGCCATATATGAGTGCTGCCTGTCAATGCCCACAAGCGATGCCTGTCAATGCCCATCAGTGCCACCTACCAGTGCCTCCTCATCAGTGCTGCCTATCAATGCCCATTAGTGCCACCTATCACTGTAGCCTCATTAGTGCACATCAGTGAAGGAGATAAATTACTTATTTACAAAATTTTATAACAGAAACTAAGAATTTTTTTTTTTTTCATTTTCAGTCTTTTTTAGTGTATTTAGAAAAAAATAAAAACCCCATTGGTGATTAAATGCCACCAAAAGAAAGCTCTGGCTTAAAAAAAAAATAAACAAATTTGGTTTCAGTGTTGCATAACTGCGCAATTGTCATTCAAAGTGCAACAGTGCTGGAAGCTGAAAATTGGCCTGGACTGGAAGGGGGTAAAAGTGCCCGCTAGGCAAGGGGTTAAACTCTGTAATGTTCAGCTGCTGCTTTAGGCTGATTTTTATAGCTGTCTGTGCCCCCATTAGGGAGATTCATCCTCTTTATTTGTCCTGTTTACCTTTATCACCAAAGTGAAAGTGAAAGAAAATCCCAAATTTTGGGATGTCACCAGAAAAAAGAATAGAGCATTTCAACTTGACAGGTGGCAACCCTACCAACATGCATGTGCAGGAGTTACATCATTAGAACGTGCCCAATGAGTGGAGCAAGAAGACAACGGAACCCGGAGAAAGAGGAAGATGACCTGGAACTTGTGGGAATGAAGTGGATGCGGGGGGCTTGGACCTCACATTCCTGAAAGGGAGAACACCCAAAGCTAAAGGGGTATTAAAGGCAAACATTTATTGCATTGCAACTTACCAATTTCTTAGATGTGGTTGCATCAGTTTTCCCTTTTTTAGGCTTTCTTTCCTTTTTTTTTTTTTCACCTGGTGATCTAGCCAGTAATTCTGCTGTTTTTCAACAGAAAAGCTGTCCTGTAGATGTAGCAGTTAGAGGTCAACATAAGCTATTTAACACGGACAGGGGTGCATACAATGATAATCTTTCATGTACTTATATAAAACCTTTATCCTAAAATGAAAAAAAAAAAACAATGTTTGTGGTAATTGCCAAAAAAGTGTGAGCTGGAGTTTGGCTTAAATCTGCTAATGAATCTAACACTTTCCTCCCCCCAGACTGACAATGTGCTGTCCAAAGGTGCTCTCTGTGCTCCTTCATCCAGAGTGGGAGCTCTCTAATACAGGAGGAGGTGTTGCTAGCCAAATCACCAGGTGAAAACCGGGGAAAACTAATGCAGCCGTCACATCTAATGAATAGTAAGCTGAAATATACTACATTTCTTGTAGGTTTTAGGGCTTAACACTGATTTAAACTTGTCATAATAATCAAACAGGCTCTGCATACTTGCAAATTATGACAAATGCTGGTCACCCCACCACCCTTTACTTCCACTTTAATTTGTCCATTAATACATGTGTCCCATGACAGCACCTCACTTCCTATGACTCCTTCTTGACCAGGAGTCAATTTACTGTCCTTCAGGCTTTAGCAGGGCCCGACCATGACCATCGGGAGTAGAAAATGTCCTGGCATCACTGGGAGTAAACAATGCACCATTGCTGTCTTAGCCAATGAGGAGGCAGAGACCCGGGACAGCCGAGGCTGTCATTCACATCGCTGGATCACGATGGAGTTCAGGTGGTGTCAATGAAATTAATTGTGCCCCATCAATGGTGTTATTGGGAGGAATTGTGCCCCAACATTGATGTCTTTTGGCCCCATTGTTGGTATGATTGGGATGAACTGTGCCTCATCGATGGTGTAATTGGTAGGAATTGTGCCCCAACATTGATGTCATTGGGCCCCATTGTTGGTATGATTGTGATGAACTGTGCCTCATCGATGGTGTAATTGGTAGGAATTGTGCCCCAACATTGATGTCTTTTGGCCCCATTGTTGGTATGATTGGGATGAACTGTGCCCCATCGATGGTGTTATTGGCAGGAATTGTGCCCCAACATTGATGTCTTTTGGCCCCATTGTTGGTATGATTGGGATGAACTGTGCCCCATCGATGGTGTTATTGCCAGGAATTGTGCCCCAACATTGGTGTCTTTGGGCCCCATTGTTGGTATGATTGGTAGGAATTGTGCCCCAACATTGTCACTGGGCCCCATTATTGGTATGATTGGGATGAACTGTGCCCCATCGATGGTGTTATTGGGAGGAATTGTGCCCCAACATTGATGACATTGGGCCCCATTGTTGGTATGATTGGGATAAACTGTGCCCCATTGATGGTGTTATTGGGAGGCATTGTGCCCCAACATTGGTGTCTTTGAGCCCCATTGCTGGTATGATTGGTAGGAATTGTGCCCCAACATTGATGTCATTGGGCCCCATTGTTGGTATTATTGGGATGAACTGTGCCCCATCAATGGTGTTATTGAGAGGAAATGTGCCCCAACATTGATGTCAATGGGCCCCATTGTTGCTATGATTGGGATGAACTGTGCCCTATCGATGGTGTTATTGGCAGGAATTGTGCTCCAACATTGTTGTCATTGGGCCCCATTTTTGGTATGATTCGGATGACCTGTGCCCCATCGATGGTGTTATTGGCAGGAATTGTGCCCCAACATTGTTGTCATTGGGCCCCATTGTTGGTATGATTGGGATGAACTGAGCCCCATCTATGGTGTTATTGGGGGGAATTGTGCACCAACATTGATGTCATTGGGCCCCATTGTTGGTATGATTGGGATGAACTGTGCCCCATCTATGGTGTTATTGGCAGGAATTGTGCCCCAACATTGATGTCATTGGGCCCCATTGTTGGTATGATTGGGATGAACTGTGCCCCAACGATGGTGTTATTGGCAGTAATTGTGCCCCAACATTGGTGCCTTTGGGCCCCATTGTTGGTATCATTGGGATGAACTGTGCTCCATTATTGGTGTCATTGGTAGGATCTGTATCCCTTTGTTGATGTTAGTGGATGAAATAGTGCCCCAAGGGCCGAATGAAAGCAAGCAAAGGGCCAGATCCAGCCACCGGGCCGCAGTTTGTAGACCGCAGTTCTTAACAATAGTTTGTATAATAGTCTCACAAAAGCAACAAATGGAATATCAATATTCACCCCCATTGACTTCAGTGGAGTTTGGGGAAAAGTATAGATTTTCAGGATTTTGAGGATATTTGGCCATGATCAATCAATCTCTATATAATATGAGGATAGAAGCGCATAGAGTGTGAATTTTGAATTATAACATGTGATTACACTCCTCTAGTACAATTTATTTTTTTTTTAATTTCCTTTATCTACACTATAAAGGTAAAATGAGTATTACACTATAACCTTAATGACAGACTTAAGACAAACATATTTTGGAAACTGAGCATTTTTATTCTTTGCACATGACAATACATCTAATACTAGAATACTGACTGTAATGATTTAAATTCCCATAAATAAAATAATATAATAGATACAATAATATAATAATAGCTACAATGGTGAAGTCTTTCCAGCTGCAGTGTTTGCAAGCCCCAATATGTAATCACAGCTGCACTGCTCTCTGTGGCCAGATGGTGGCGGTAAACCCCAACCTGCAGCACAGCCAATCTAAGGCAGGCCATTTCCTTGATTGTTGCTGGTTTTTAGTATCAGTGACAGTTGGATAATGTGTTTTGTACTGACTGAATTAAGTCATGTAAGTCAGAAGCCAAGCAGACATACAGTATGTATAATACCAATCAGCATAGGATAACCTCTGAAGACTGCTGAGCAGTGGAAGTTCACACATACCAGAGCTGTATTACAAGCTTGCATTTTTTTATGCATTTTAGCCTTTATAAATAAGGTATTGTAAAAAAATGGTGTTCAAAAAAGCACAAATCCATCCAGTTTTTTTTCAGCATTTAATTTAAAAAAAAAAAAAAAAAAGTTTGCTGGACCCACATTGAATCTATGCATCCGTTTACATCACACTGCCTGCAATTCATCAAGTTTAGGTCCAGAAAAATGGAAAAGGATGTAGACCTTTTCCAATCGTTTCTCCAGTCCTGGACAGACTCAGAGGTAATTAGATGTAAATGGACGTACGTCACTTTACATCAGCCTGCCCATAGATTTACATGGAGCTTCCGAGCAAGTCTGCCTGAAAAACTGAAAAGTGGACTTCATAGCCTGCATGAAAGGGGCCTCACTCATACAAACTGCTGGGTTTACATCAAAAAGCAGTGTGGGAAAGGCATGTTCTGTGCGCTTTCCTGCACTACACTAAAAATGCACTGCCTTTGTGTTCTGCTATGGGTGCCAATGTAGGGTTAATGGCACCCCAAACGCAGATCACACAGTGCTATGCGGGCACCAGATCGCATGGCACCACAGTACCATGCCATTTGGTGCAGCACAATTTTGAAAAGTAGAGCATGCACTACTTTTTGCATTCCACTACTTTTTTTTGCATTCCAGTACTTTTTTTTGCACCACTTTTTTTTGCATTCCAGTACGATTTGTATCCTATTCAAATAAATAGGCTGAAAAATCTCATAACGTGAACACGCAGGAATCGCACAAGAACACAGATTGCGTTCCTGAGCAGTTCAGGTGTGAATCAGCCCTTAAACTCTAGATAACTTTTTTTGTAGAACGATGTAGCACCCTCCTAGTTGAATTGGGTGGAGCTAGATACCTAATGGTTAGACAGGAGCTGAATTGCAGTTCGGGTGCAATAGCCAGAGGGGTCAAATTCTGCTCAGGGCTGAGAGACTCCGCAGGCCAGCCCCTCTGGAATTTCCCCCTGCTCTGAGGCTTTCGGAGGAGTGCCTTGGAGGCAGTGGGTGGATCTGAGGAGTGGTTGGCTGGACCTCAGCCAATCCCCAACAGGAGGCTTGGCAAGGGGCTGGACTCCCTTAAGAGGTGTTAAAGTCTGCTTTGTAGTTGGAATGTAGTGGTGGGAGAGGAGTGTGAGTTAAGAGGATGTGAAGCTGGAGGAAGAAGGCAGCCAGGAGGCCTGCTGGGATAGGGCCTGCCTGCGAGCCTGGAGCTGGAAAGGAGGAAACCTCAGGACTCACCGGCCCCCTGAGAGACGACGTCATGTATGGCAGGGAAGCAGCAGCCCAGCTTATAGGCCTGGTAGTAGCAGCCATTCCACAAGCTGTATAGGAGAGGATCTGAGTGAGTACACCTACACCCCCTGGGTGGATAGGGGAAGGGGCACTCTGGTGGGAAACCAGATTAGCCCTCTGTTAGTGACTGTACACCTTACGTAGAGGAACAGGAGCCAGATCCCCTGCTCAGGAAGAAACCCTTCAGATTGTTGGGTAAAGAGGAGTTCATCTAGAGCAGCGGTCTCAACCTGTGGGTCGCGACCCCTTTGGGGGTCGAACGACCATTTCACAGGGGTCGCCTAAGACCATCGGAAAACACATATTTCCGATGGTCTTAGGAACCGAGACACCGCTCCTCTATCCGTTTCAGGCGATGTGTGGGCGGGATGACATGCTGCCCCTGTCACCTGGCCACACCTCCGGGATCACTCAACAGCTCCGCCTCCTCGCCGCTGGTTGGCCACCAGAACTGTAGCTCACACAGGCGGCCAATCACCGGCGAGGAGGTGGAGCTTGGAGAGGAGGAGCCGAGCGGCAGCGCGCGTAGATCAAAGAAGATCGAGGGAGCTGCCGGAGCGAGTGAAGAGGAGAGCGGCCAGAAGGAAGACAGCTGACAGGTAAGTGCAAATTTTGCTGCTGCAGCCAGGTATGCTGGCTGTAGATGGGAGAGGGAGGGAGCGAGCCCAGGCTGGAGCAGGGGTCAGCAAGGTAAGTATCATTGGTGTCAGTGAGAGGAATAGTGCCCCATCATTTGTGTCACTAATACCAACGATGGGGCACTATTTCTCCCACATATACACCAACGATGGGGTACTATTCCTCCCCCCACTGACACCAACGATGGGGCACTATTCCTCCCCCCACTGACACCAGCGATGGGGCACTATTCCTCCCCCCACTGATACCAACGATGGGGCACTATTCCTCCCCCCACTGACACCAACGATGAGGCACTATTCCTCCCCCCACTGACACCAACGATGGGACACTATTCCTCCCCCCACTGACACCAAGGATGGGGCACTATTCCTCCCCCCCTCCCCTGACACCAACGATGGGACACTATTTCTATTGATGGGGCACTATTCCCCCCCCCTGACACCAATGATGGGGCACTATTCCCCCCCACCACACTGACACCAATGATGGGGCACTATTCCTCCCCCCCGACTGACACCAATGATGGGGCACTATTCCTCCCCCACTGACACCAATGATGGGGCACTATTCCTCCCCCCCCCACTATTCCTCCCACTGACACCAATGATGGGGCACTATTCCTCCCACTGACACCAATGATGGGGCACTATTCCCCCACTGACACCAATGATGGGGCACTATTCCCCCCCCACTGACACCAATGATGGGGCACTATTCCTCCCACTGACACCAATGATGGGGCACTATTCCTCCCACTGACACCAATGATGGGGCACTATTCCTCCCACTGACACCAATGATGGGGCACTATCTATTCCTCCACACTGACACCAATGATGGGGCACTATTCCTCCCACTGACACCAATGATGGGGCACTATTCCTCCCACTGATACCAATGATGGGACACTATTCCTCCCACTGACACCAATGATGGGGCACTATTCCTCCCACTGACACCAATGATGGGGCACTATTCCTCCCACTGACACCAATGATGGGGCACTATCCTCCCACTGACACCAATGATGGGGCACTATTCCTCCCACTGACATCAGTGATGTGGCACTACTCCTCCCACTGACACCAATGATGGGGCACTATTCCCCCCCCACACACACACACACTGACATCAATGATGGGGCACTATTCCTCCCACACTGACACCAATGATGGGGCACTATGCCTCCCACTGAAACCAATGATGGGACACTATTCCTCCCACTGACACCAATGATGGGGCACTATTCCTCCCACTGATACCAATGATGGGGCACTATTCCTCCCACTGACACCAATGATGGGACACTATTCCTCCCACTGACACCAATGATGGGACACTATTCCTTCACTGACACCAATGATGGGGCACTATTCCTCCCACTGATACCAACGATGGGACACTATTCATCCCACTGACATCAGTGATGGGGCACTACTCCTTCCACTGACACCAATGATGTGGCACTAGTCCTCCCACTGCAAAATTACAGTTATGAAGTAGCAACGAAAATAATTTTATGGTTGGGGGTCACCACAACATGAGGAACTGTATTAAGGGGTCGCGGCATTAGGAAGGTTGAGAACCACTGATCTAGAGTCTGGGGTAGTACAACTGGAGCTGCTGGCTAGCACTCCAACAAGGACTGTGTGTCAAAGAAAAGAAGCTGAGAATAGTTCAGGAAGTTCAGTTCCCTTGGACATCCTATACACCCCTTACCCTATCCCAGTTTAATTCCCTCAATAAAATAACAAAACCAGCCGCAAAGGCTGCTATGGCTCTTGTTATACCCCAGCTGCAGATTAATGTCTTATTAAGGACACCGATCATACATCCAAGGCTGTCCTTACCATAATGTTGCATGGAATGTGGGAAGACTTTTGTTGATCAGTGGCTGCAGCAGCTGATTATTGTATTTCAACAATGGAAAGTCTCACTGTCAGAATAAAATGTCCTGGCTGGGGGGTTCCTCCATTCATCTCGTTTGTGTGAATGGAGGGATTTGGCTAAACGGGAAAAAAAAAGAATCATCTATGGCCAGCCTAAGTTATCACATAACGTTTATCAGTGCACTGCTACAGCATGGAAGGTCTGGAATAATACAAAAGGGATAACAGGCACATGGTGTGGCAGTCC
The DNA here is from genome assembly GCA_951230385.1 of Staurois parvus. Lineage (NCBI taxonomy): Eukaryota > Metazoa > Chordata > Amphibia > Anura > Ranidae > Staurois > Staurois parvus. The sequence continues at coordinate 2,005,111 of CATNWA010000188.1, read as the reverse complement.
ATGTATGTTTGATGAGTTCCAAATGGGCAGGGGTGAAGGTAGTCCAGTAGGCACTAAGGGCAAGCTGCGTAGGAGCGAAGCATAACTCTGCAGAAGGGAAACAAAGAAACACAGAGCCTCTGAGTACTGTGAAGGTATTTAATAGAAAGATAAGTAGTACTACTTATCTTTCTATTAAATACCTTTACTTTAAGGTCTGGAATAATACCTGGCCTGTACATACACATGGCTTAGCAACAGGTGTTCCCATGACTTCAATGTTCCAGCTTCAAAGGCAATATTAAGCAGCTATTTAGCTTGCTGTGTAAATAAAAAGCAGAGCACTGGACAAGGAACATTATATAACCTCATTTTTTAAGGTTTTCTTTACAATTCTAAATGGACTTTACCTTTAGCCAAGTATTTGTTGCAAAAGCAGGACCTCAGGTTGGTGGTATTAGTTTAGGTACCCTATACAGACCCCCATTTGGGCATACCATTTCCCAGTCATAAAGGAGTTGCTGATGGGACCAAAGCAGCATTCCTGATGGACTCATGTATCATCTTGAGAATGTGTAACCTATCTTCTATAGGTTAACGTAAACTGAACTCTTTTCACCGTTGAATCATTTGTTTCCACCTTGCCTTGACATCCAAAGATGTAGCGAGGTCTTGCTCTTGGTGTCAAACACACAAGGTAATTTATCAAAGAAGGTTACCCAGTAACTTTGTGGAAATAAAAAACGTATTTTTCACTATTGGGTTCATCCTTAAAGGACCCACTTAATAAAAAAAAAAAAAAAAACAGGAATTTTCTGCTCAGAAAGACAAGCATTGTCAGAACAGGAAGTGAGGAGGTATTCACAATGATAACCAGAGATTGTTGATCCAGGGGATATCTGATTGCCTTTTGGGAGAACAGGAAGGATTTTTTTACCCTGGTGGACCAAACTGGACCATAGGAGTTTTTTGCCTTCCTCTGGATCAACTGTCGGTATTAGATTCTGTATATGGGAGTTTTCAACTGTTACCATGGTCATGGATCCTTAATTCCTAAACCCTAGGGGCAACAAGAAAGCTTATACTTACCTGACCCTCGGCTAGCAGCAAACAGCGCTCGTCCACGATCTAACGGTTGACTGTTCCGGACATCCTCATGACCAAAGGAGGTCTATGGGCTTTATGACATCAGGAACGTTCCACAGTCCACTGCTTAAGACCACTAGACTGTGGGTGGTTGGACTTTAAGGGCTTGTTCACATGGCACTTTACTGTGGACCTCATGCAGGTCCATGTTTTCCTGGCACATGGATGCACAGGTGTTGTATGCATCCCCGTGCTGATGTCCCGTTCATTTCTATTGGGACACGTGGCTGCATGTGGCTTCATACAAGGGGACCCGTACACACCTACATGACATATTAGGACACAGTGGCTGTGTTCATCCATGTAGTTGATCTGCACGACTGTTGTTGGTTATAAAATCTTGTCATTTATTCAGAAAACCACAGTGTTACGTGGGCATAAATACAATTTAGTTGATGCGTTTCAGCCTACACGGCTTTACTCATTAAAGCCGTGTAGGCTGAAACGCGTCAACTACATTGTATTTTTGGGTACTGTACACTGACACTGTGGTTTTCTGAATACATTTTAGGATTTTATAAGCAACAACAGTTGTGCAGATCAATTACATGGATATACCACTTTCAGATGAGTGACTGAAGATTGTGCACCTGTGAGCTTTACTGGTGGCTTAATGGGTAGTAGCATTGTTTCTTTTCTTTATATATTATTGGCTGTGTCCATGCAGTTGCATTTGCCAATAGAAATGAATGGGATGCTGGCAGGGGGATGCACACCTGTGAACCCCCATGTTGGGAAAAACACAGAGCTGCCCGGGGCTTGCAGTAAAGGACCCTCTGTGAAAGAGCTGTAAGATCCAACTGTGAGCATTAAAGAATGCCTGTCTTTTGACTTTTTACCCCCTCACAACACTACTTTCATTGCTCCTTTTTAATGGAAAGTGTTAATAAAGCTAAAGCCCAAACTTTTTTTTGATAGTGTGGGGAAGTATTAAAACTCCTGTCAGGTTTTTTCTGCTGTCTATACCCAACTATTCTCCCTCACTATTTGTCCTGGTGGCCATTGTCAGTGGGACAGAGTCATGCAAAATCCAACAATTCACAGTTGTCACTGAAACAGGAGGTGAGAAGAAATTATGTACTGGTTACTAATGTCTGCTTTACTTCATTTTACTATCAGCTGTGTCTCCAGGACAGGCAATGAAAGGAAATTTCCCCAATGGGAGACAGACAGCACAAAAAAAGAACATGACAGTCCCTACTTAAAAAAACAAACAAAAAACTTTTGGCTTTAGATATATTATATGTTCAGAAGATGTGTGGTTGTGGTTCATATTTGGCACTGGAACCCAGAGGAGTTCAGTTGTGATCCTAAGCATGGAAAACCCCAATGAGTTCATGAAGGATCCAAAAACATGAGGCTGATGGGGTGAGGAGCTTAGTTTATGGGCAGAAACTGAAAGCTGTGTTAAAAAAAAAGCTATTACTTTAACAAACAAGATGCAAAAGCTAGCCAGCACGCAGGCAGGTGGCTACAAAAGGGTTACGTTTTCTGCTGTGCTGTCTCACGTTCTGCAGCTGTCTTGGTTCACTGTGCTATTTCTCAGCTAAATCTCTTCAATGTAGATGTGTGGTGGATTCGAGGAACGATTAGTTACAGTAGATGTTCCCGCCAATTTTCTAGAGATCCACAGAAAAAGGGGCTTTCCGGTGCTCCATGAGAGGTTCTGCTGCTAAAGCACTGCCAAAATGTAGGCTTTTATGCTGCTAAACTGCGCCCCCATCGGGGGGGGGGGGGGGGGCGCAGAGGTACCCCAAGGGGTTGGGAACCTGAGGACTTGCTGGGCTCTAATACCTACAGTATTATGGACTAATTGCCTTTGGTGGATTATTGCCAGTCATGGACTCTAAGGGCTAATTGCTACCCCTGTGGATTACTTGCCTTCATGGACTCTTGCCTTTAATGCAGTGGTTCTCAACCTTTCTAATGCCGCGACCCCTTAATACAGTTCCTCATGTTGTGGTGACCCCCAACCATAAAATTATTTTCGTTGCTACTTCATAACTGTAATTTTGCAGTGGGAGGAGTAGTGCCACGTCATTGGTGTCAGTGGGAGGAATAATGTCCCATCATTGGTGTCAGTGGGAGGAATAGTGTCCCATCATTGGTGTCAGTGGGAGGAATAGTGCCCCATCATTGGTATCAGTGGTAGGAATAGTGCCCCATCATTGGTGTCAGTGGTAGGAATAGTGCCCCATCATTGGTGTCAGTGGGAGGAATAGTGCCCCATCATTGGTGTCAGTGGGAGGAATAGTGCCCCATCATTGGTGTCAGTGGGAGGAATAGTGCCCCATCATTGGTGTCAGTGGGAGGAATAGTGTCCCATCATTGGTGTCAGTGGGAGGAATAGTGCCCCATCATAGGTGTCAGTGGGAGGAATAGTGCCCCATCATTGGTGTCAGTGGGAGGAATAGTGCCCCATCATTGGTGTCAGTGGGAGGAATAGTGCCCCATCATAGGTGTCAGTGGGGGGAATAGTGCCCCATCATTGGTGTCAGTGGGAGGAATAGTGCCCCATCATTGGTGTCAGTGGGAGGAATAGTGCCCCATCATTGGTGTCAGTGGGAGGAATAGTGCCCCATCATAGGTGTCAGTGGGGGGAATAGTGCCCCATCATTGGTGTCAGTGGGAGTAATAGTGCCCCATCATTGGTGTCAGTGGGGGGAATAGTGCCCCATCATTGGTATCAGTGGGAGGAATAGTGCCCCATCATTGATGTCAGTGGGAGGAATAGTGCCCCATTACTGGTGTCAGTGGGAGGAATAGTGTCCCATCACTGATGTCAGTGGAAGGAAAAGTGCCCCATCATTGGTATCAGTGGGAGGAATAGTGCCCCATCATTGGTATCAGTGGGAGGAATAGTGCCCCCATCATTGGTGTCAGTGGGAGGAATAGTGCCCCATCATTGGTGTCAGTGGGAGGAATAGTGCCCCATCATTGGTGTCAGTGGGAGGAATAGTGCCCCATCATTGGTATCAGCGGGAGGATTAGTGCCCCCATCATTGGTGTCAGTGGGAGGAATAGTGCCCCAACATTGGTGTCAGTGGGAGGAATAGTGCCCCATCGTTGGTATCAGTGGGAGGAATAGTGCCCCATCGTTGGTGTCAGTGGGAGGAATAGTGCCCCATCGTTGGTGTCAGTGGGGGGAGGAATAGTGCCCCATCGTTGGTGTCAGTGGGGGGAGGAATAGTGCCCCATCGTTGGTGTCAGTGGTGGGAGGAATAGTGCCCCATCGTTGGTGTCAGTGGGGGAGGAATAGTGCCCCATCATTGGTGTCAGTGGGGGGAGGAATAGTGCCCCATCATTGGTATTAGTGACACCAATGATGGGGCACTATTCCTCCCACTGACACCAATGATACTTACCTTGCTGACCCCTGCTCCAGCCTGGGCTCGCTCGCTCCCTCCCTCTCCCATGGTACAGACACTTACCGGTCAGATGTCTTCCTTCTCCGGCCGCTCTCCTCCTCTTCACTCGCTCGATCTTCGCGGTGCCGCTCGGCTCCTCCTCTCCAAGCTCCACCTCCTCACCGGTGATTGGCCGCCTGTGTGCCTCTCCTGAGCTACAGTTCCGGCGGCCAATCACCGGCGAAGGATTGATCCCGGGGGTGTGTCCAGATGACAGGGACGGCATGTCATCCCGCCCACACCTGGAGACGGATAGAGGAGCGGTGTCTCGGTTCCTAAGGCCATCGGAAATATGTGTTTTCCGATGGTCTTAGGCGACCACTGTGAAAGTGTCGTTTGCCCCCAAAGGGGTCGCGACCCCCAGGTTGAGAACCGCTGCTTTAATGGACTACTTTAAGGACTTCGCTGCTACTCAGGCATGATTACCGAATGGACAATCGAGCACTTTTGTACAGGATTATGTGGGAAGTTGCTTTACAAGGACTGTTCCTGAATGCTTGCATTTAGTTCAGTAAAAACTGTTTGTTCCTCTAAATGCCTGGTTTGAAGTCTAAGTGGAGAGGAGATACACTACATTTAGTCCAGCATGTAGTTTGCTATCTAGCAAACAACAGCCATACATGTATCATGGCTAAAGGCAGCAAACCAGCCAACCAGTCCGGAAATGGGTGACTAGGCACTGGGTGACAGTTACTCTGGTAGTGAAGGGGTGTTATGCTTGTCCCATTCACTTGCAGCTGGTTCTCCATCCACCAGGACTGGACCCATGACACAGCATATCTAGGGACCTAGCCTGGGAGTCATGTGGAGAGAGAGAGATAAAGCAAGCATGTAGTTACAAAGTTAATTTCCTGTATCCATTAGTAACTGTGGATATGTTACTGCGAGTGAGGTTACTGGGATTGCTGATTTGGACACCGGTACAGGCTCTGGGGTTCCTAAATGCTGCACACCTGGGAAAGTGATGTACTCTAACAGTAGTGGTGTATAGAGTGTTTAGTGTTAACAGTACAGCAAGTTAGCTATGGGTTATTAGACGGTTAATTGTGTTCATTGCGGCTTGCTTGGTCTGCTGTAATTCTGATTCTGTATGACAGCAACCTCTTGCTTAATGTTTAGGCAAATAACAAGTGCAGTTCTCAGTGTCTCCCACTAGGGCACCTAAGCCCCACATGTAAGTATGTTTATCTACTAGTAGTGGACTTACATACTCACTGGCTAGCTTTCGAATGTTTAAGTCCAGCAACCAGCATTTTTAATGGACTTTGATGATTTCTCAAACATTATGGTGATACATAAAAAGAAAAATTCCTCTGTGCTCGGGAAAACAAGTTTTAAATCAACATAAGTGTATAGCTTGGTGGCTGCAATTAAAATGTGTAAATACAAAACACAAAATAAATTCATATATAACATAACTGCGCATATCACATAACCATATATGAAACTGGTCCTAGAAAAAAATATTTATAATGTCTCCATTTAATAAAGTGCCATTCTTCAACTGAAACCAGTCCTGTGCAATTCTTCAACTGAAGCCAGTCCTATAGTTCCACAATGGTGTCCCAAGACGTGCAAAAAGTACTAGTGCTTTAATTATAATAAAGTGCTCCACTGAACAGTGCTCCAGTGCCCCACATAGATGTAAACTCACCGTGTATTATTGACCACCATGGTCAAGAGCGCTTGTGGCGCAGACCCCTCTATCATCCGTTTCTTTGAATCTCTCAAAACTGTACTGCTTGGGAAGGCATATATTCTCAAAAAAGAAGAGAGGTTCCCATAGCGTAAAACCACACCAATACTTTAATTACACAAATAAGACAGATGCACTTAAGTAAACTGTGCCCTAACAACCGACACGCAGTATATTCAGCTTGTGTATAGGTGGCAAGATAGCCGCTATCCACATCCGACTCTGGAACTTCGGATGTTCTCCACCGCCCGGAAACCATGTGACAGGAATTAGGTCACTAAGCCTCGACGCGTTTCGGCCTAATTGGTCATCCTCAGGAGCTTATATATGAAATATGATGATACAGTATATAAGGGTCACACACACTAAGGGGTTATCCACATGTAATGGAGTGCCCGTTTACTCAACATGCTCAGATGCAGACCCCTTTAACTCCTTTCTTCTGACGTGCCCATGGAAGATAAGTTTCCCTGCTTCCGTCCCTCAGCAGCATACAGAGGCCACACTTGATGAGGCAGCAGTAGCTGATTAATTGATCTGCAGCCAGGTAAGAGGCCCTACACAAAATGCCCACCCACCATGGGGAGCAACTCTTTGATTGCTACTAGAGAACTACAGTTCCTGTGGGGTGCAGCTTCATTCTTGGATCCTTCCAGCTGTTCAACTATGTTATCCTTGTCTTCACTGTGAGAGACGCAGGATAATCACAAATAGCTGTGTTCTGTTTAAGTGAAGAAGTGTTTCTCAGCTTGACTCTATTGTTGTAGAGTCTTAAAGAGACTATGCTTTGCAGCCATGTTACCCTGACAAAGTCACAGAGATATTGTTGTGAAGAGTCCATGTCTGTGCAGCTTTCATTATTCTGCAATGTATGTATGTTTTTTGCCATCCATTGCTTTTAACTTTGCAGCTGTTTAGAAAACTGCAAGCTACAGTTACTCTCTGTTTGATTGTTCGGCTGATTATCCTGCTAAACTTGGCATCTGTGCACAAGATCGGCCATGTCAGACATTGGTGATGAGAATGGCATGCCAGTAGTGCCCCATACTACTGTTCCAGAGGAAAGCAGACAACTTACCTTCCTGCAATACTTACCCCCTTACACTCTAGTCATATCATAGCTGATTTTTAAATTGTGCGACTTACAGTGAAGTCGCACGATTTCAAAGTTGGGTGACTTGCCGATTTGAGGTGCGATTTGAAGACATCTAACACAGATGTCTATACAAATGGCACCAAAACTAGTGCATGTACTACTTTAGAAATCGGTGCACTTCTGACCAAGTTGGAACTGCACCGATATGACCGTTCTAATAGTGGACAATAGGGTGCGACTTGGCATACGATTTGCAAGTTGCATGGCATGCAAATCGCATACCAAGTCGCATCCGATGTGACCGGGGGGGGGGGGTTATTCCTGGCACGATTACTGACATAACAATTACCTACCTACACAGGGCCAGGTCAGGACTTGGGTGATTGGGCAAGAGATTGCAGGGCCTGATCTGATCACATCGGACCCTGATCACTCAGCAGGCAAAACAGTTCATTGACACCTAATGGGGGAAACAAGAAGGGTAATCCTACACCTCCCAGCAGAAGACCAAGATTCTTTGGACAAGATGGTTAACCTCCTAGAAGCGGTATTAGGGGACCTTAGGGATCACTTCATTGACAGAGCAAAGAGTGGGAGAATATAAAAAATGCACTGGAACTGCAAGACAATGAAGCAGACAAACATGTATGAAAAAGGATTCAAGTACGAAGACCTGGATGGGGTGAGTGGACTGATGGTTGAAGAAACATTTTTGTAGATGGACTGTTCAAGTCAGAGAAACCTTGCAAGAGAGATATGCAAGCAACCCCAATTTGAAGCTTTATGAACTGTTAAAAGTGGCCATAGTGTGTCAGAAACATAGACTGACAGGCTTGGCCACAGCTATGGTCATTGTAGCTTGAAAATTGATTTGCCCACCTGCAGCTCCATGGTAAGTGACCATCTGGAAACTGACAGAAATTAAGTACAGACAGGATGACTCCTCCAAGGGGCAAGGAGAGAAGGGCCCTGCCATGGAAGGCAAACACCACCTTGGAGGCAGCCAAGGCAAACTATCGAGTTGGGCCATCTCCAGAGAGACTGCCCTGCAGGAGTCAAGTCAAGTGTCGGCAAAGTGGAATGAGTCTCTATCCAGGAACTAAAGATAATGAGGAGGAAGTTGAAGAGTTAGGAATCCCTGACTTAACTGGTAGAAGACTTAAGAGTAGGTGACCCTCATCCATAACGGATAGAGCATAACTGGGCAGAGGCGCAGACATTCAGTGGTTGCCCCCTGACAGAGACAATATAGTTATGGTGGTGGCCCAGTCCTAAAGAAAGATGAATGTTACGACCAGAAACCAACAAATTGAGTGGTTCAGTCTCATACTGTAACCACAGAATAATGTTCCCCCATAATTCATCAATACCCTGTTTTGAAAGAATGGTGCCATGCACTAGATTTAAGAAGCTGCACACTATCCTGTACCACCCACAAGACAATGAGGCATATTATACGTTCAGTTACATCTTGATACTGATTGATTGCTAAGAGGCTTAGCTCATGAGAACACAAGGAAACAGATCTATTACTTAGTAGCAATGGTCTGAAAATAAAACAGGCTATTCACCCTACCGTATTATGTTTGGCCATACTCTTGGAGAGCCCCACAAACCTAATGGCCATAGTGCCCACAGAAAAACTTACAATTCTACTACTGGACTCTGAAGTGGAAATTATGCTTGTCTGCTGTCCAACAGCTCATTATAGACTGGCCATGGGTGGGTGAGTTGAAAATGTCAGAGTATGGCCTTAGAAATGTCTGGGGACAGAGTAATAGTCCAATGTAAAGGTGCACACCAGCAAAAAAAAAATCACAAACACTATGAGAAAACATCTCTGAAGTTGTCCTACAACAGCCTATTACAGGTGTTCCAGTCTACAATATCCAGAGAGAAGAAACCCAAAATATTATTATTATTATTATTATACAGTATTTATAAAGCGCCAATAGTTCGCTCAGCGCTCGCACAGTACAAAGGGGGACAGAACATGTGACAGAACAATACCAATACAATGCAAAACATGAGGGGATTGAGGGCCCTGCTCTTTCGAGCTTACAATCTAGGAGGGAGGGGATGGTGGCACAGGAGGAGATAGCTGTGGGGGATGGAGTGGTAGGAAGAGTGGAGGAGGTCGGCAAGTTAGCAGGGGGTGGGATAGGCTTCCTTGAAGAGATGGGTTTTCAGGGTGTGCCTAAAGACGAGGAGAGTAGGTGATAATCTGATGGGTTGGGGCACGGAGTTCCAGAGGATGGGTGACACCCTGGAGAAGTCCTGGAGGTGGGCATGGGAGGAGGAGACTAGGGAACTAGAGAGAAGGAGGTCTTGTGAGGAGCGGAGTATGCGTGCTGGGCGGTACTTGGATATTAGGTCAGTGATGTAGTTTGGGGGCAGTATGGTGGACAGCTTTGTACGTCAGTGTTAGGATTTTGAACTTGATCCGTTGCGCAATCGGAAGCCAGTGGAGGGATTGGCAGAGGGGGTGGCGGAGATGGAGCAGTTGGAAAGGTGAATGAGTCTGGCAGCCATATTCAGGATCGACTGAAGCGGGGATAGCCAGCGGCGAGGCAGGCCAGTGAGGAGGGAGTTGCAGTAGTCGAGTCGTGATATGATGAGGGAGTGGATGAGCTGTTTAGTGGTTTCTGGAGTTAGGAACGTGCGGATTTTGGCGATGTTGCGGAGGTGGAGTCTGCATGAGTTTGTTAAAGATTGGACTTGGGGCTGGAAGGATAGGTTGGAGTCCAGAATGACACCAAGTACTCTGGCCTGCGGGGCGGGTTTGATGGTAGCGTTGATCGATGTGATAGAGAAGTCAATGGGGGTGGTGTCCGGGCTGGGGGGAAGACAAGAAACTCGGTTTTGGAGAGGTTCAGTTTAAGGAAGTGGAGCGACATCCAGTCTGATATGTCGCTCAGCAGGTGTGTGATTCGGGCGGAGACTGAGGGGGTGAGGTGGGGGGTTGAGAGATAAATTTGTGTGTCGTCGGCATAGAGGTGGTAGTTGAAGCCGTGAGAGTGTATGAGTTGGCCAAGGGAGGAGGTGTAGATGGAGAAGAGAAGGGGCCCGAGGACAGAGCCTTGAGGGACCCCAACAGAGAGGGGGAGTGAGAAGGAGGTGGTAGCATTATAGGTAACGCTATAAACCAAGATGTCTACACTGTACACTCCTCAAATCCATTGAGACACACAGAATGACCATAAGGGGATTGTAAAAGAACTTGTCCAAGTTTGTGAGCCACAAATATCTCTGCCATGAGAAGTTCAACGTTAACTGCCTCCTGCCCTTCCATCATCATCTCCAAGAACCCCAGGAGAAGCCCTGATTCCTGACAATACTACACAGCCCAATGGTTACTTAATTCAGATTCATGCCCTCACTGTGCAGCTCTCTGAACCACAATCAACTGATGTGTCTGAAGGTGCACCGCATCTAGACTCAGAAGATGGAACTGAGATTTAACCCCTAAGATGCTCTTAAAGACCTAACTTCAGGAGACCCACTTTATGCAGGAAGAATTTGAATAGTCTGCAAACTTGGCAGGGACAAAAAGTTAAAGTGGATTGAGTTTGCCGGAGTACCGATTTACTCACCATGCTTAGATGCAGGGATTACCCTAGTACATACAAACTGGGGTGGCCAAAGAACAAAATGTTATGGAACGGGTTATTAAAAAAATATAAATAAATAAAACAGTGAACTTTTCTGCAATATCAGTGGAAAGCCTTGTTAACGGTTTTGTTGGGATGGAGATAAGAGTACCAGAATGGATGCATTACCTTTCCTAGAGAAAACATTACTTGGGTTTGGCCATGTGACCAAAAGTCCAGGGATCTAGTCATGTAATGTCTGATTAAGGTGAGGAACAAAGCTCGGGCTGGCCGATTTTTCCCTTCAGCCAAGAACATGTGACAAAAAGCCTAAGCACTTTCTCCAGCATAGACATTTTAGCCCTCTCATCACACCTTTATCATTCAAGCAATTCTTGACATAGCTTTAGGTTAACATTATGCTTTTACTGACAGAAAATGTAAAACAGACAAGCTTAGGCTTTAATAAAAGGAGAATGTCACAGTAGCTTATGTACCATATTAACCCTTTACGCATGCAGCCAACACAAAACGCAAATTTCTGCAGAGCCGCCTCAGTCTCCGGGGACAGTAACAGAACAAAATGATCACCAATTGCTTGCAGAGGGATTCTTTGTCTTTAGATATACAGATTGCTGTGTTGGGCTCTGGTTTTGTCCCAGTTTTGTGGCCCGGGAGACAGTCGTAAACAGAGCCCAAGGACTTTCTTACCCGCCCAAACCCTGTCTTTATATAGATGTCTTCAGATTGCTAAATGAAATCCCCTAAGCATTCCCAATGACTGCAACGTGCCACTTTACAGTGCATTGAGGGGGCCCCTCAGGCTCAAGAGAGGAAATGCTTGATAACGCAACCCTTATTTAGCAAATCCCAACTTTGCAGGAGAAGTTGCACCTCTTTTGAGCGATGGTGCAGATCTTGACTGTTCAGCTTGTGGCAAAAGTAAATCTTTATTTTTTGATGTCAGGCATCTCTGTTTGTTTTAGTATAATAAAGGCAACAGCTCCGTCACCATTAATACTTTATGCAGCTGTTGAAACTTCTCATTTTAACGTAAAAAAGAGAATGTGTCTACTGATAAATCATTAACACTTTCTCTGCTAAGGAATACAGAGCTCTTTTCTTCCATAGCCAGTGAAGAGTTCAGAATGTTATAAACAATTAAAATTTTGAGGGGGCATGGCCGGATGAGGACCTGAGTGAACGTGCCAGAGTGGAGCTCCTGACATCCTGAACGAATTTGTAGATTCTCCGATCATTAAGGGTTCCCCCTCTCTCCTGAGATACCGCTGGCATCCGGTTCGACCAGGGCACAGAGCCATGCCATCTAAACATCACTCCTCTGCAGCCCAGCCAAGGAAGGGGCAAGCAGCAGAGGCGGTGGCGGCACCCTCTCCACATGCCAACGCTATCTTGGCCAAAAAGATTCGGGCCCTTCTAATGGAGCTGGGAGAGAGCGGGAGCATCAGAGTCTCCGATCCCTCAGTCTGACCATCCGCCCGACGACGGTACATCTCTAATCCTGGTGGCCATAGAACGCAGGAAGACCTCGCTACTTGTCAGGATTGATCAATTAGGGGAAGAATGTAACCTTATAAGATCTGGCCTAGATAAGATCAAAGGCTGCCTATCCGAATCGGAAGCTTGGGTGTCGACTGTGGCAGATACTAGTTGACACAAAGACATGCTATCTGATCTGCAACATACGGTCAAGCTCCTGACTGCAAAATCTGATGATGCTGATAACCGTCTTTGGCACAACAACATAAGCGTCCTGGGTCTATCTGAGGGGGCTGAGGGGGAACGAACAGCAGACTTTTCAGAGACCCTTTTTAAAGATCTCCTTAATCTAACCGAACTCTCTCCCACGTATGTGGCTGAAAGGGCTCAATGAGTACCAGTGTGCTGCTCTATCTCCTGGGCCCCCCCTTGCCCCTTCTTAGTTTGCTTCTTAAATTATCGAGACCAAGACCGAGACTGTATCCTTGCAGAGGCCAGGAAGCACTCCTCCTTACAATTTGGCAATGCCCACATCATGTTGTTCCCGGATTTCTCACAAGAGCTACAAAAGAAGTGAAAGACCTTTAATGAAGTCCGCCGCCGTCTACAGGCTCATAACATAAAATATGGCTTGCTTTATCTGAGTTACCTGCGAGTGCAACATAAGGAAACAACAACATTTTTTGATACCCCAGCCGAAGTAGACCCCTGGTTGAACATGCTGCGGCAAGATCTATACATGATACTTTCACGTTTGCACTTGTTATGCTATACCATCACTCCTGGGTTGATGTCTTTGGGGCATAGACTTCTTCTCTACATCCTTCTCATCCTCTCATCGCTCTCTTTGAGGACCATGGTCATCTCCACTGGCGGATGTCGCGGATGACCATATCTGGGGCCTGCGATGATTTACTTTGATGCTACCTCTTTTTATTTACCTCTGCATCTGGGTAAACCTGATTTTCTTTTAAGCTGGAGTGTAACTTTGGTTGTCACTACAGTTATTATCCACCTTCACCAGCTTAGACTGCCTTTCCCTTTTAGTCACCTGTTGTTCAGGAGTACTCCACACTGAGACGCTTTCCTACTTATCTACGGAGGCATTTACCTATCCCACCAGCTACCTTCGGGTGATTTAATATATGTGAACCCTCCTTTCTATATCAGTCTGGACTTTGCCATTGAAGAAGCTACAGTTCCAGTTTGGGGAATTAAACTGACCTAGGTTGACTGTTGGAGTATTATGGTCAGTAGGGAATTTATTGTTTTTAAGTTGTATGCTCATTTTTTCCTATGGTTATGTTCTGCTCTGTACAAGACACCACCACTCACCTTCCTCAAGATATTTGGATTTTGGCACTCTCTGGGGCTATATGAGGAGTTTTGGTTTCTACTTTGGGTTTACCCGGTTGTGATTTTCCCTGTTCTCTTTATTATATGGAATGAAAATCAATATCGTGGAATGTTAGGGGTCTCAATGACAAATTTAAAAGAGCTCCTATGTTTAAATATTTGAACTATCACAAGCCACATATCTTGCTCCTGCAAGAAACCCACCGAATGGGGAATAAAATACTAGCTTTACGCAGATCTTGGACTCAACATTCTTTTCATTCTACTTATTCCTGTTATGCTCGGGGAGTTGCCATTCTTCTAAATAAATCCTTAGCATATAAGATTGTTCACCTAATCACTGACCCTCAGGGCAGATACAGTATATTATATTGTTACTAGAAATTAGAGCTGTTGTGTTCGCTGTCGTCAATGTATATGTCCCCCCTCCCTTCAACCAGCAGGTCCTGTACACCATATACAAAAAACTGGCCCCTCTGCAGTTTTCACAACTGTATATGGCAGTTGATTTCAACTCAACTTTCGATGCACAATTAGATTCTTCTAACCCCTCAGAGTGCATAGCCCTGACTTTCTTCATTGGGCTCAGACTTTTGAGTTTACTGAACTCTGGAGATGGAAACACCCATCTACTAGAGCCTATTCCTGTTTCTCAACCATGCACAGATCAGCCTCCTGCTTAGACCTTATTTTTGGGCATGCTCAAGCCTTGTCATCGGTGCGAGAGGTCTCCTACTTACCTGCGGGTCTATCGGATCATGCCCCTATAGAGCTCAGAGTCACCCTATCACCTCCCCGCCATTCTGGCTGTTGGCGTCTGACAAAATGGTGGATACAGGATCCAAAGGTTGGGGAATTAATCTCCCCTGCAATGTCCCTTTATTGGGAACTGAATGAAGGCTCTGCTCCAGTTCTTATAGTATGGGATGCATTTAAAGCGCATGTCCGAGGGGAATATATATCGGCCATTAAGATGGTTAGACCGGACCTCTCCTCGCATTTACAACAGTTTTTCTGACTCCCCGACCTCAGATAATTTAAATTTGCTTGCCCAGGCAAGACGCAACTTGTCCCTTCATTTAACCTGTGCTATCCATTTAGATCTCTGGTCCCTGGCAGGCAGAGTTTTTGAATCTAGGGACAAGAATGGCAAATTGCTTGCTAGTCTGGCAGCAGATTCCAAGGCTCATACGGTCATTTCTACTATTAACTGCACATATGGCACTGTAACGTCTGATCCTGACCGCATCTTACAGGAGTTTACTGATTACTATGGTGGTCTTTATGGTGCCAGTTCTGGTGTAACCAGATCAGAACTTCATGATTACTTGTCTAATCTGGATCTTCCTCAACTTTCACAGGAGGGAACTGTGGAGCTCGACAAGGACATCACAGTTGAAGAAATAGAGTCAGCTACACGATCTTTCCTGGGTAATAGGTCCAGATGTTATACCAGGGGAATGGTACAGGATGTATGCTGCTACACTAGCACCTAGGCTTCTTCGATTCTACTCGGATTGTAGAACACAATTGACATTGCCCTCTTCAATGTATCAGGCTCATATAGTTCTATTACCTAAACCCGACAAGGACTGGTCCCAATGTGCCTCTTATAGGCCTATCTCTTTGCTTAACTATGATCTAAAGATCCTAACTAAACTATTGGCCACCAGACTAATGAAAAATTTGTCTTCCCTAGTCAGCATTGATCAGACAGGTTTTGTTCCTGGGGAATCGACTGACATGAATTTGCGCAGGGTCTTTACTCATTTGCAGCTACCTCTGGGGGCTTCCGCTACCAGAGTGCTTGTGGCTCTTGATATTGAGAAAGCTTTTGACTCGGTAGCTTTACATGTTTGCAGCGCTTGAACGTATGCGCTTTGGGCCTGAGTTTAGAATGTGGATTCTCCTGCTATATTCCTCCCCTACAGCTCAGATTAAATTACATGTGACACTCTCCACATCCTTTCAGGTGGGAAAAGGCACTAGACACGGTTGCCCACTCTCGCCAGCTGTTTGCCCCCATGATGGAACCTCTGGCTGTGGCTCTTAGACGCTCCCCAGCTGTGGTTGGTATTCGGGTCGGGGGCCAGGAAGAAAAATTAGCTATGTATGCTGATGATCTCATTCTATTCCTTAATGACCTGGGCCCCTCCTTTAAGGAGACCCTAAAGATTTAAAGTTATCTGCCTACTCTGGGTTACATGTTAATTGGCGAAAATCACAAGTCCTACCTATTGATCCTGATGCCAGCAAACAGGCCAGCCCTGCTATACCTTTAGTGTGGGCTAATCAAATTAAATATTTGGACATTACGATCTCCCCTTCTGACTATTGTATATTGAACTTGGCCCCCTTGTTACATAACATGAAAAATAAATTGAAAGCCTGGGACAATCTTCCACTGACGTTAGTGGGTTTGATTATTAGTTTTAAAATGAAATTGTTGCCTGGCTTCTTATATGTGCTTAGACACTCACCTGTGTCTGGATTCCGAAAAAATATTTTCATTTGTCAATACCTGCCTCATTTCCTTTTTCTGGAGTTTGAAGCAGCCGAGATTCCGCCTGTTGACGCTGCAGAGACCCCTGGCAACAAGGAGGCTTGGCATGCTCTGATTTATTTGAGTATTTTCTGGCAGCTATGCTCACACATGCTCATAATTGGTTAATCGCAGATGAATCTAATGCATCAGTAGTATTGGAATCCTCCTGCCTGGGCTCTTATGAGGTGTTGAGGAACCTTGTCTACCGTGGTCCAGCGGCTCCTCTTCCATTGACTGGGGCAATGAAAACAGTTTTATGGGCATGGTCTGTGGCTCATACAGATCAGTTGGTTCCTGTGGGACTTTTCTCTCAACATACCCTATTATGGTGTAACCTTAGGTTGCCTGAATTTGCCCTGATCCCTGACCTACATGTCTGGGCAGTGAAGGGCATTAAGTACATTGACCAAATCTGCTTTGGGGGAGAACTATGCACATTCAACAGCCTGAAACAACAGTATGGCCTCCCAAATACATTTTGTTTACTTAAAACGTAGACATGCTTTTCGTACTCAATTTCCAGTAACACCCATTGCCTTTTATAGATCTGATTTGGAGACTTTGCTTAGAGATGACACTTTAGGTAAACCTCTATCTAATATATATAAGGAATTCCTTCCCTCTGTCCATAAGGGGCTTGAGGTTCTTAAAACTAAGTGGCTAGCTGATTTTCCAGAAGGGACTATGAAGATTGGGAAGATGTATGGGAATGTTCCTTTCAACATCTGGTCTCTGTTAAGGACAGACTGATAGTTTAAAATTCGGAACCATATTTATCTCACCCCTATACATCTTCATAGAATATATTCCTCAGTTCCTGCTGATTGTTGGAGATGTGGGGCGACCTCAGCTGACTTCATTCATATTTTTTGGCAGTGTCCACATATTCAGCTTTTCTGGAGATCAGTGGTTGCCTGTATCCTCTCGGTTGCCACCATTCAGGTACCAGTGAGTGGATGTATGTCTGTTGGGGCTGGTCGACTCTCTGGCACAGTAGGGCCTCCAGAATCTTATTAGGAGTTTTATTGTTTTATACCAGGAAAGCCATCGTGTTGAAGTGGAAATCTCCAGATGTCCCCACTTCTAATGCTTGGAAGAGGTTAATTAATTCTATGATCTCATTGTATAAGGCTACTTACCTATCACAGGGATGTCCTCATAAATTCAATAAGGGCTGGGATATTTGGGTAGACTCTTCATCCACAAACACGGAGCAAGCTTCTTCCATTTAGCTTGGAAAGGTTACCAACACTATTATAAGAGCCCTGGAGTTGTCAGTTCTGTTGGATTACTAAAAGGCATATTAATACAGAGTTTTTGGTGTCTAGGACATGTTCCAGACTCTTACATGGTAAATGAGCATACAGTTAGTTGTTAATTGTTGGTTTTCTTTGTTCTGTTTTAAGTACAAGTTTGTTACCTTGGTAAAGTGTAGTGGCGAGTCTGGTTATGCCCTATTGGCTCTGTTTTGTATATCTCCAAACCTTTTAGATCAAATAAAAAGAATTTAAAAAAAACTATTCAAATATTGAAAATGATCTGCTAAGGAAGACATACTGTAGCTTAGTTGAATCTGTCCAGAGAATATTTTTTAGAAATATATTTTTCATATGTGAAGGAAAAACAATTATGCAGGAACTAGGTTCTTATGCTAACATTTACCTATTGAAACACACCTTCAAGTATACACTATATTGCCAAAAGTATTAGGATACCCCTCCAAATCATTGCATTCAGCCGTTCCAATCACCTCCATGGTCAGAGGTGTATAAAATCAAGCACCTAGGATGCAGACTGCTTTTACAAACACTTGTAGAAGAATGGGTCGCTCCCAGGAGCTCAGTGATTTCAAGCGTGGTATTGTGGTAGGTTGCCAATAAGTCCATCCATGAAATTTCCTTGCTACTAAATATTCCATGGTCAACTGTTAGTGGTATTATAACAAAGTGGAAGCAACTGGGAACAACAGCAACTCAGCCACAAAGTGGTAGGCCACGTAAAATGACAGAGCATGGCCAGCATATGCTGAAAAGAACAGTGCACAGAAGTCACCAACTGTCTGCAGAGTCAATAGCTAAAGACCTCCAAGCTTCGTGTGGCCTTCAGATTAGCACAACAGTGTGTAGAGAGCTTCATGGAATGGGTTTCGATGGCTTCGCAGTTCCATCCAAGCCTTACGTCACCAAGTGCAAAACGTCATATGCAGTGATGTAAAGCACACCGCCACTGAACTCTAGAGCAGTGGAGACATGTTCTCTGGAGTGATGAATCACGGTTCTCTGTCTGGCAATCCAATGGACGTGTCTAGGTTTGGCAGATGCCAGGAGAAAGCATTGTGCCAAGTGTAACGTTTGGTAGAGGGGGGTTTATAGGGTGGGATTGTTTTTCAGGGGTTGGACTCGGCCCCTTATTTCATATGAAGGGAACACTTAAGGGGCTGGGCTTCCAGTGAAGGGAACTCTTAAGGCGTCAGTATACCACGACATTTTGAACTATTACATGCTCCCAACTTTGTGGAAACAGTTTGGGGATGGCCCCTTCCCGTTCCAACATGACTGTGCACCAGTGCACAAAGCAAGGTCCATAAAGACATGGATGAGCGAGTCTGGGATGAAGGAACTTGACTGGCCTGCACAGAGTCCTGACCTCAACCCAATAAAACACCTTTGGGATGAATTAGAGCGGAGACTGTGAGCCAGGCCTTCTCATCTGACATCATTGCCTGACCTCACAAATGTGCTTCTGGAAGAATGGTCAAACATTCCCATAGACACACTCCTAAACCTTGTGGACAGCCTTCTAAGAAGATTTGAAGCAGTTATAGCTGCAAATGGTAGGCCAACTCAATATTGAACCCTATGGACTAAGACTGGGATTCCATTAAATTTCATGTTCATGTAAAGACAGGCATCCCAATACTTTTGGCAATATAGTATATGTGTTCTTCTTGCATTATAGGGTTGGGTAGGCCATATAGAGTAGCAGAACTTTGTGACTTATTCCTTAAAGTGGTACTTGCAAATACCTGAGGTGCCTGCAAATATCTGCAGTTGCTTTAATAACTCTATTTATGTTGAAATCCCGGGCTGTTTTATACCTGCAAAGCTCCAGGGCTTTCTTATGTGACAAAGCTTGCATGTCCTCTCTCACACATTTCTACTGGCCTTTGAGGCACCACGTCATAGTGATGAGCCAATAGAAATGTGTGGTGGAAGGGAGCAGACATGCTTAGATACTACCAGCACGTGTCGGAGGCCAGCTTTTGAATGTACATGGAGCAATTACCTCCAGGAGGCACCTCCAGGTCCTGACACATGGTACCTGTTAGCTGCATATAGTTTTTTATGTGACAGAGTAATTTAAAGCTACCTATAGACATTCTTTAGCAACCAGTGATATACTGGATGATCTTTGTACAAACCAGAAACTTTTAATTGGCCAAATGTATTGTCTATGGAGCAGAATAGAAAAACATGAGTGTTGGCTTATAATACTGCAAGGTACAATACAAGGCTAATACAAAACTACAATAGTGATGGGCCAATGAAGAACAACAAGGCCATTTGTTTTGTTCCCTTAGAGTGCTTGGATTGGATATTTCACTTGTGGGTATATTTTGTTGGGCTTAGAAGCTGACTGGATCCTTAGAGGTCTCGGATACTCTAGCTACTAAAGTTTCAGGCTCCAAACCACCTTCCTCAGCCACTGACTGTTTATCATTCTCTACAGCATTATGCCACTGCAGGCACCAGGAACAAATACAGGAAGACTCCCAATTTAGGCAGCCACAGTCAGTTTGATCTCATTCTCCATAATATAAATCAATGAAAAAATCCAAACACCCCTCTAAATGGTTGCAGCAGGTGGGGGGAACTGGCAATCCAGGAAAGGCTTGAAAAAGTGTGAGAGTCAATGCCTCCCAGCCACACATATTTTTTACAACTAAGTACCAGTGTCGGGAAGATCAGAGAGCCTTCTTTAGTGGTTGTGACATTAATAGAAAGTGATCAGTACTAGAAAAATGTTCACACTGTACATTTTGAATTGACACCTTGGGTTTGGAGATGGAATGAATTAAAACCAAGCTGCCAATGAATAGGCTTGTGGCTGCAAATAAACCTTGGCAACTATCACTTTGGTGGGGTTCAGAGGGTCAAGCCATCAAAAGGTTCTTTTGGGACTGTCTGCTGGGCTTCAAACTGTTTACAATTGTTTGTCATTTTCCAAAGATCAGAGAGAATATGCTTTCATCTGTCATAAGACCCAAAATATTAGTTGTACATTGAATATTCAATGTGATAGTATGAATTGTGAGCTACACGGAGATGCAGAATGGTATATCCTGACTTTATAGAACCTACTACTGACTTACAAAATGGTTTTATAGACCCTGTTTGCAGCAGCCATGTTGTGTTTGGACTTGTTGTGATTGGGATGATGTGCTGGTTTCCCATCTGCTTTTGCCTCTGGTCCTTGTAAGAAATCTGAGTTGTTTCATATCTGCTATAATCTTTCGGCAGGTATGCAAACTTCTTTGAGGAAACAATACCAGGTGAAGCCCAACGAGATATAAACAGCTTGGAATGGGGTTCAATCTACCAGTACCCACCAAAATGCTAATACCTTTTTTGGTGCTTATAACCATTAGGACAGATAATCCTGGTTTATATTGTTTTTACATAAAAGCTTTACAAAAAGAAAAATTACAAAGCATGTTACACACATTACACACATTCTGTTTTATTAAACCAGTGACAGATAATTTAAGGTATATACCAGCTTTGACAATCCTCAGCTGATATTATAGATGCCTTGGCCATGGAGACCTCGACGTGCAATGGCATCAGAGTGATGGGCACTAAATGCTCTCTGCCGTGCCTTCTCACTTGGGAAAGTGTCCAGGTGAGGTCCAACCTGAAAACAAAGAATAGGAGAAGGATTATTATTATTTTACATCTTTAAAATGATGAAAGGGAAAAAATATAACCTTTTTATTTATGTACATAGTTCCAACATTCTCCATGGCACTTTATGGTGAATATAACCATAAACCACCACCAATACAGTTTAGGGGCATACAAACTCCATGCAGTTAGAGCCCTGATCAAAGGGAACCTCAGGCAACAGTGCCAACCAATGAGTCTAATGCAGGCCATAGACGGTTCGTTTATCGGCCGATTTTTCGTCCGAAAGAATATTCGGCTGATTTTCGCACTGTTAGTGGGGCAATGGCATTGCCATTCTTCGTGGTTCCTCCTCATTTCTTTTATCGGTCATGCTGTAAAATTTGCAAAAAACGGCTGATTTTCGCAATCATTGGTGGCAACAGAACGACCAATGTTTAATTTTTCGGACGAAAAATCGGCCGATAAACGAACCGTCTATGGCCTGCATTATGCTCAATAACAGATTGCAATCTGACTGTACAAACTTTAAAGTGCAACTGTCATGACCACTAAAGTGTTTTCTCCAGCATTACTGATACAGCTTGTGGTACCTACAGACACTGTGCTTGTCTTTATAAAAAAAACCTTCCCTCAATCTTGGGGAAGACCTTGAATCCTAGCCCAAATGTATATAACATGTCTCATCCAAGCCCCAAGAGGGTGGGCGAAATGCATCAGTGGGCATGGTCGGAGAGGCGCTGGCTGAGACCACATATCTTTGTATACTCAACTAGCACTGGGTTGGTCTGAGTGGTGTCCTATACCTCATACATCTCAGCTTCAGTACTAGTTGACATTAAGCCCTGTCCCTGTATGGCAGTAAGCCCCACCTCTTATTATTTAACTATGCCATCAAAAAGGTTATGTGGCAATTAGAGGCTCTGATATCTGCTGTTGACTAACAGAGGTTAGAGTTTGGTACCAGGAGGGGGCAAGGCTTAATCTTAACTTTGAGACCCTTTACACAGCCTGGGCCAAGGGTTTGGGCTCTTCCCAAAGCATGAAGGTACTTATTTAAAGACAAGTGTAGGTTCTTGCAGGCAACAAAAGTACTGCTAGCCTAGACACATTAGTGGTCATGACAGGTTCACTTTAGGAATCCAAAGAGTGTAAACCGGCACTAGGCTACTCTCGCTGAGGGCCACTTCTGCTTTCCCATATCAGAAACCTTTGAACGGCTTTGCCAGCATCGTCCGGGTGCCCCGGTCCTTATCTCCCTTCTTTACGCAGCTTTGAACAGACGCTCGTCGCACACTTCTCTTTCATATGTTGTTCAGTGGGAGCGTGACCTGGGAGTGGCTGTGGATCCGGAGGACTGGAATAAAGCCTGGTCACTCATAGCTAAATGTTCATTTCATACGACCACACTGGAAGCAGCCTACAAGGTATTGTTTTGTTGGTATTGGGTTCCGGCTCGTCTGGCCCAGGCTAACCCTGCCTGTAGCGATCGATGTTTTCGGGGTTGTGGCCATCGTGGCGATGTACTGCATATCTGGTGGTCATGCCCGAGGTTGGTTCGTTTTTGGTCTCGTGTGTTTGGCCTCCTTTTCACTTTGTTCCATCTCTCCATACGCCGGGATGCTCGGTATGCTTTGCTTCATTGCCCCATACCAGGCCTCTTGGCTCGTCAGCAGCGGTTGGCTTCCTATTTGTTTTTATCGGCCACTAGGACAATTGCACAGGCCTGGAAGAGTCCGTTTGTCCTTTTTCAGGGGGTGCGGGATCGTATGACTACTATGATGCTCAACGAACAGATGTTGAGTATATGCAACGACTCTCAATGTAAATTTTTGAAAATATGGGAGCCGTGGTTGCAATATGCCTTTCCCACGCTCCCCCCGGCCAGTGTGGGGAGGTAATGGAGTTTGGTATTGGCGCTCATG